>APFE031117176.1:0-29085 GCA_000404065.3 Pinus taeda
CCATTAAAAATAACGTCTAGTCTTCTACCTAACTTAGCTTAAATAATCAACCTAACTTCTGATATTATATTAATTAATTAATCTTAGATTATATTATTATTTAATTGGATAAATAAGTTACAATTTCAATATTAAATATTTAATTAACATATAAAAAATATTTTCTAACTTCATAATTGTATTCCACTAACGGCTAGTTTTGAATGGCTGACCCTAAACCTTGATGCATCCCTACTATTTATTCTCTCAAATCATGTGGTTTCTCACCTTGTCCTGAAGATGAACCACATTATTTGGTTCGAAACATCGACCCAACCCTTACTATGTGATTAATTCCAAAATATTGCTCTCTACATTATGGATCACAAAAGTCTTAGATCTAAAATATTAAGAGTGTTCATTAATGGTTCTTAGCATCAATGGCAACACCATTCAACACATTTGTGCATACCCATACTCTATTGCTCCCCTACCCGATGGTTCCAATGCCGCGACATAGTGTTGAACCCCATCGAGGCTCCACTTCTTGGGTAGAAGGTAACACTCAAGACAAAATTTGAGCTCATAAATTAGCACAGAGATGTCATTCATAAACCCTTGCTCCTGTACAGTAGGAAATTGACTATGTTGATGTTGAAGTTTGTGTTGACCATGATGAGCAAGTTGATGAGGCAGTCTTGGCCTCTATAGATGAGTGGGTTCCTAATCTGGGCCACACCTAGGGGCGTCAAAACCAATATCTGTGTACAATCAAATTATACTAGAACACGAAATCGCTCCTTAGCAAAGTGTTGCTAGAGCATAATGAATCTCACTGGGAGATGTTATTGCGAATTTACGAACTACATATGGAGCATAGGGATCTCAATTTAGAGCACTGTGGCATCTCTACCAAGTTGTCCAAGATTGAAGCATTGCTACAACGAGGTAGGGACCCTCTCTCACCAAGGACCCTTGTTGATCCTATTGATGTCTCCACATCTTTGTAGATCGATGCATGTTATTTCTCTGAAAAATTTTGACTTTTTGTCAGTCACATATAAGAATAGGGATCTTGTGATGTCAAGAATGTATAATTTAGTTGCTTTATACATTTAGTTTGGTTCAAAAACACTAGATATCAGTGACTGCTACATCCATTGAATATTTGTACTAGGCATATCCACCCAAAGGGATCACTTCCTATCAACTCAACAACGAAGTTTGACCCCAACAATATTGAGAGAATTGAACCTGTGATCTCTCAATAGAAAAGGTGCCTTAACGATGTGGACTCTACCAACTAAGCTAACCCTTAGGACTTAGTTGGTTTCAACAGTTATTTGGATAGTCCTTTTTTATTAAACATTGGTATAATTGGTATATTATGTTTATCATATTTTGGATAAAATCTTTGCTCTTTCGATGTTGGTATGGCCTCCCTTGTGGAAGACCAGTGTGTCACAGCTATATTTCCATGTATCTCTTTGATATATCGGTTGATGAATCAGATTAACCAATAAATGAGTAACCTAAAATTACATATTTCATTAAGATTGGATTTTTTTTATTACAAGGACATTACTATATTAGATTTTTTTGGTTATTTTGAAATTCTAGATCCATTATTTACTTCCAAATTTAATAAAAATATGTGTTAAATACACTAAACCTCAGTTGCATTATACAATACTACAAATATAATACCCTTGGTTGTCTCCCCAAAAATAGTAGTTTACATGTTTTAGTTTTTTTTTCAAATGTTTTTCATTTTGTGCTAATGATTTGTCATTGTTTGTGGCAATTAGGGTGAAAATCAAAGTTGTCAATATCTTGTTCATCCCTAGTGGACCAAGCACAGTGAGATTCATATGCACTTCATTCAAGAGCTCATTTGTGGGTAGATTATTCATCTCAAATATTGTCTGACCATGGTAGATAGTTGACATTTTCAAGAAACCATTTATCAGAGCAAGTTTTTTATCCACGAACTCTTTTGGGGATATGAGAGGCTTTGTCCGAAGAGAAGGCTACTTAGGCTTATTTTTTCCATTATCTCCTAGGGTGTGGGTTATTGTTGGTTTTTCCCCTTCCCTGGTTCTTCAAGGGTTTTTTTTGTACATGGGTACCTAAAATGATTACACATATGCTAAGACTCAATCATTTATTTCCACATACCCACATAATTTGCACTTATGGGGGGTGTTAGTGCATGCTAGATGATTAATTTAGTGCACTTGTTGTTTACTTTAACACTTTCTTGCACGTAAGAAAAGTTAATCTTAGTTGTCTTTCCTTGCTTATGGAGAAATTTGTGGCACATGCATTGTTTTAGTGATATTTCCCAAACCATTAAAGCATGCCCTATATTTGTATTGCATGGATGGTTTTTTATTGTTTAAAGAGACAAAGCAATACTTATTGCAAAAATATAGTTTTACATTTTTGGTATGCATTCTTTCTTTTGTTTTCCATATCTCAACTGGTTCCATAGCCGTAGGCAACATGATTATGTAACTTAGATGTGTTGCTTCTTCGCATGGTCCGTCATCCTCACTTCTTTTTGTGTATTATTTTTGAAGAGCTAAAAAACTTTAAAATCATCGAATATTCTTCATTTTAATTTTTAGTTATTGTTTAAAGTTAATAGACTTTAAATTTGGTAAATCATCATATCACAATTTGGACTAAATTTGACTTTTGACTTATGTTGAATAAAAAATTTAGCATTTATTTAAAAATTATGTGTTATTTGAAAAGCATGTGTAATCACATAGGTTTAACAATTTAAATACATTCACTCACAAACATATCAAAGATAGTAACATTATTTATGTTATTAAAAAGCCTCAAAGAGGAAAAGCAACCATCAAACTAAATTTGATCTATTGAGACAAATACAATCTATATAAACACATCTCACATTAACCATTAATATATAAGCCTTCATGGTTTTACATAGATTTAATAACTTAAATACATTCACTCACATTATATCAAAGATAGCAACTTTATTTATGTTGTTAAAAACCCTCAAAGAGGATAAACAACCCATCACACTAAGGTTGTTCTATTGATGCAGATACAATTTATATAAAAACATTTCAAATTAATCATCAATATATAAACCTCCATGTTTTATATAAAGATAATGTACCAATACGATGTCAAGCCAAGAATCAAGTGTTACTAATAATGAGGAGATTTGACCATTAAACCCTCATATATGATTATGATTACCAGATTAATAAAGTATAAAAACACACTAAATCCAAAAGTGCAATAGACCAAGTTGAAGTTAAAATAATATATTGTGTCAAAATATCGTAATACATATAAATATATATGTTAATTGGGTTAGGCCACCGTAGTGAGAAAGAGCATTATCCTTCCCACCCATGTTCAATTCTCGGAAGTAACATGTTGATCTTTTAATGAATATGTTGTCATAATAGTCATTAGCCTTGTGTTAAAAAGCCTCAAACTTCTGTGAAACCAAATTTACTCTTAATACCATTCTTAAAATGAATTACATTCTTCATGTGTGTGTGTTTGTTAATTGGAGTTATCTTGGGTGGTTGGGAAGAATGGTTGTTATCTCCCCCACCCAAGTTCAAGTCCCTATGAGTAACATGATGAAGAGAAATGTTGTTGTAATGGATATGTGCCTATGTATTATGGTATTGGCTCTCACTCTTTCCCCTGGGGCTGAGAGAAAGGATGACACACACACACACACACACACATTCCCTTATAAATCCTTTATAAATTATATTTAGGACATACATGCATTTTTCTCATACATACATACATATACACTATTCTCACCGATGTTTGCGTTGCTCAAGCTGACATTCCCGCTTCCACTTCATCCACCCCTACTTGTTTTGGTGCTTCCCTCTAATGCAGAACAATCCCCTACTGATGTATTTTTACATCCCACTGAGATTTTATATGGTACTAGCAGGCATTTCCACAAAGTTCGGAGGAAAGTTTGCTTAAGAAAATTCATCTCTTCATCCATAAGATGTCGAGTGCCACAATCAATTGGAAGTTATATTCTATCTGAACTATTTATTTACATATAATATCCACATTTTTCATATACACTTTTATTCTAAATATTTAAAAAAAAAAATTATAATCTATTGTATTATAAATATTAAAATATATTATTATTAAAAATATAATATATATTTTCCAACTCCATTGCAGCCAAGTTGTCACCAAACCCAGGTTGAGCCAAGTTACCCTAGACGAGAGAAGGGACCACTTAAATTTTTATTATTAAATTTAAAAATATGTATTAAAAAATAATTTAAGATAAATTTTAAATACAATTAAACAAATTTCTTAATTTCCTTGAATCTATTTCTATTCAAACTTAACATGCCAATTAAAAAATTTGTTAATCGTGATTTTGAATTACCTCGCCAAATTTAGACAAAACATTATACTTAACTGCATTTCAATCTATAATTCCAGGTCCAAAGAGCTTGCCTCCTTTTTAGTTAATAATGTGTTCTTCTTTGCTTTGAAGGCTAATTATGTGGCATACGTACAATTCCATTATATACACGGGTGGAAATACAAATGCCCTTTCTTTTCTTTAAGAGAATGTCTCACAATATAAAATGATTCACAATGTCAAGCAATAAACCTCCTATGCTTATAAAAATGAAATGAAATGATATTTTAAGGTCCACGAGACTAAAAATAGTCTGTGAGACCATTAGTTCCTTGTTTTTCGCTTTTTGCAATTCAATCCTTTTCTTATTCAAATTGATGATGAGCTGGCCCAACATTTCAACAATCCCCTCACCAAAAATACAATGCTAAGAAACTGATGCTAACATGTTCTCATAAATTTCTCTGATGTCTTTGAATGCATCACATTCCAAAATGAAATGTTTTTCCAATTCCACAACCCTAGATGTGCAAAATGTACACACATGTTCTTCCCAAGCTTCTTTAGGCCTTTTCCACCATCCTGTTTCACACCAAATTTGATGTGAGTTGGTCCTTAATTGAGCAATAAGAAACGTTTCCCTCCACGAAATGCTAGCTCCAATGAACTCTTTTTGTTGTAGGTCACACATAGGGTTAAATTCCTCAATGTAATATTTCTTATTTCTACCCAACTCTTTTCCCCATACCTTTTTGCAAAACTTATCCATAACAAAATCCTTTAGCTCCTTGCTATGTGTGGGACAAGCATTGAGGTATATATTCCATTTTTGCATCCATCTGTAGTTTTGTTTCATCCATGTTTTCTTTCTTTCACTCATGCCTTCATTGAAGATAACATTAAACCATCTACCTACTCTCATTTTCTCAATTCTTTTTAGATATATTATGAGCCACACCATAACAATTGATTCAATGGGAGTTGCTCCTGTTTCACTCAACATTATCTCATAAGGTACTGAACTTTTTATTTTGAACTTGCTCATGATCAAGCATTTTTGGATTTTCTCAATTTGTTTCCATTTTTGAGACGGGAGTGTTGCTAGCCCACAATTCACACCCATATAGCATCATTGGACAAACTAGGAGTCCAAAAAGCACTTTAATAGTTTTTCAATCCCATAACTTTGTCTCTCTACATCTGTTTTGAAGAGCATATAATGCTTTCCACCTTCCTAAAATTCTCTTCTTTCTGCAATCCTCCCAATTGAGTTTGTTGTTGAAATCAATCCCAAGGTACTTGTACTCATTTACTTCTTCAAGAATGTTGTCTTCAAAGAAGAAAGTATGTTGGCTCTACTTCCTTTTATTAGAGAAAATCATTATTTTGGTCTTGCTAGTATTGTCTTGCATCCCCACTGCTCCACAAAAATGCTCAAGGGCATATAAGTGCATTTGCAATCCATGGGCCGATTTAGAAATCAATACAATATCATCAGCATATAAAAGAATGAGGAAAAATGTTGACTGATCATAGGAAAATGCTCAGTCAAATAAAAATAAAAAGTAACATTGAGATATTTGGGCTTTGTTGCACAGGAACCGCTCCCGAGAGGTGGGAAACCTATTCCATTGGTTCTCGCACTCCCGGGAGCTTTAGAAGTGTATGGGAACGTTCCCTTTTCAGTGGGAGCTACATTGGGAGCTGGGGAAAGTTCCAGGAGCTTTGAAGATTATTTTTTTTGGAGTTCTGACATTCCCTATGGTTGGGGAATACAAATCCTGTAGAGAAATATGTTGAACTTCCCACAAAACATGAGCCTATGTTGAAACCTTCACAAGAAGGAAGGCCAAAGACATCCTTAACACCGATATCCTTAATTGAGAAATTGGAGCAATCTCTTGATGGGTTAAGGAAGTGTGTGGCACCTCGATGTAACGGTGATATTTGGGATGGCATGTTGATGAGTATTTATTTTATTGTTTATGTATATATATCGCAGAAGATTGTGTGTGCATATTGTATGTGGCAGTCAATGCTTAAACATTAGAGTTGCTTTACTTTTTCTCTTAAGAATAACTAGAGAAACATGTGTAAAAATGTTCCTTTGTATTTTTAAGCCAGATTGTTTCAAAGACTTGTCATGTGTGAGAGCACTGATAATGTACTTGACATTTTAATATTATATATATATATATAAGGGAGAGACTCAGGGAGAAAGACACCCAGAGAATATAACTATATATAAGAGAGATTATGTATTTATTATTTATATATTTAAATTGATTTTTAATATTTGAATATTTTGATTCAATATTTATTTTGATTATTATATAAATTATATAATTAAAAAAATATTTTTATATTTATATTTTTATATTTTTTAGTATATAATATATTACCGCTCCCGATTAGACGTTTCCTATAAATTTTGGGGAAACCTCTAGTTGTTCCCCACACCCGTACCCAAGTTCCCAATGCTCCCATGTTCCATAAACTCATACAACATAGTATTTTGGTTGTTATAATACTAAGAACATTAGAGGATAATATTTTAAAAATTGTAAAAGATTGTAGTTTATAAGTATTGGTTTCTAAAAGGTTCTCAAGGGTAGTTTGATTGGCGATCGTTGTGATATGAAGATGATGTGTAAAATTGAGGTTCAAGGTTCAAATTCTTTGATTTTGTGTGTGGGTCGTGCTTGGGGAAAGCATGGGTTCACATAGAGGTTATAGTGATAGAGGTCAAAATCGACCTTATGTCATGTGAGTACAAGCTCAACCCAATTATGAATTCCAGTAGACACAAAAAAGAAGAAAAAAGTATCAGTCTCTGAAAGTTTATATATATTATTTAAGTTGTGGTTGATTTGTATAACATGGTGTTTATCTAGCTTAATATTTTTTCTAAAATATATTTGTTTTACCAAAAGTATTTGAAAGTTATTTTTGGTGTTTTTTTCTTTTTATTCAATGTTATTTAAGTGAAACTAATTATAATTAAATTGGAACATTAATGGATGGGACCAACATATATGCTAGCAAAAATATAACAACTTCAATGCTAAATACAATTCATGTGCATATTCTTTATATTATAACATAACAATGAGGCTAAGTAGGTCAAAACATAGATAAATTCATTCATTGATCATGTAATAATTGTTGTGATAAACTAGAGACCAACTCAAGTACATTTTCTCATTAATGAAGTTAATTTGTACCACATGGTATGAACATAACATTAAGGTTACAACACAACTACTAATCTACTAATGACTTATTAAACCCCTTTATAATGTGAAGGTTGGGCACGAATCAAAAAGATATATGAAAATTTTTATTTCTTGTTTGTTTATATCCTAATTTTACATAAGCCTATAACTTAAGAAGATAAATAGGCAAAGAGAAGAAGATTGATATGCCTTGACTATTGAACATTTATACATTACTATTCAAATGTCTATCCATGTCAACTTGCTTTTTCTAATATGGAATTGAGCTTACAAAAATGTGTATTTGTTGGCATTATGATACATGTGTTGTACTTTATGGCAACCCACTTATAGCAGAACAAATCACTTGTGTATGGTAACTAGATGAATCTACATAACTAGAAGAATCTACAGGAGAAATATCAGATGTGACAGAATGCATGGCAGTTTTGTTTACAGATGTGAAAAAATGCAAGGCAGTTCAAAGGAATCATTTCAGAAGTAATATGGCAAATTACAGTAAAATAGGTCTATTCAGAGGTAATAGGGCATTGGCACAGAAGAACAGGAAGATGGAACTAAGGTCTACTAATCAGAATAAAGAAGGTAAAGTAAAAGGTTGATGAAAAGCAGTTTAAGAAGTATACACGGGTTCACTTAGTCAAAACAACGTATACACACTGGTCCACAGAACAAAAAGAGGGTATACGTATACACACACTTTCACAAGAGGAAAAGCGCGTACATGTTGGAAAACCAAGGTATTTTGGTCCAAAGTATTGGTCCAAGGTATTTGGTCCAAGGTATTTCTCTAGGTATTTGGTCCAAGGTATTGGTCCTAAGTGGTTTTGGTCCAAGGTATTGAGAAAGGCCTAAAACTATATAAGGAGGATAAGATCATATACGCAGGTTATGAGCTTCTGATGCTTTGCTTGATCTGAACTAAGGATGCACCTATGTGGTTGATGATGGATGATGGATCGAGATCATAAAGCATGAAATGAATTATCATTATGTGGTTTGATCATGGAAAGTCTAGATCTGAATACTGACACATGTTTTATTATGTAAATGTTATGATCTGGAGTTCTAGGTTATATTTTGTGTTCGGGTGACTACATTTTGGTGATAGTGTTCTGAATGTTTAGATTGATTGATTGTGATGAGATCTAATGATGGATCAAGATCATAATGACTTATCATTATGTGATCTAATAATGGATGAGCTAGATCTAATTGTTAACATATATTTTATCCTTTATATATGATGATATGGGTATGTCTGAAGTCGGGAAGTGTAGCAAAGTTATAAGTAAGTATTTGCAGATCTATACGTTGGTTCACTTTGGTGAAATTGCGTATACATGCTGGTTCGGCTCTTCCAAGTAGCGTATGCAAAAGAAAAGCTTGATGTTCAAGGATGATTGATCTATTAGATCAGTAATATTGTTTTACTACTATTTGTCAATGGTGTCTTCTTAGATCTGAAAGTAGAACTAAATATATATGGAAAATGAGTCTGATTGATAGATTAATTGAAAAGGAAGGGTGACCCTTGTTGCTATCTATTTAGAACTCAGTAATATGACAGTAGATCTTCAGAATGTCACCAATTGGTATAGTTTGTGGTTTATAAGTTTTATGATTCAATATATTTAGAGATATACGCAGGTTGGGCTAAAGGAAGTAGCATATACACGCAGTTTGGGTTCAGCCAAGTAGCGTATACACTCTGATGCATGGTTTTGAGGTTACATCTGGTTCTGAATGATGATATAATGTTCTGGGTTCAAATCTGTGTATTGGTTACAGTGATCTATCTATTCCAGTTGATTGGTTGAAGTTGATTAAGTATGAATGAATGATTTAGTTGTGCCAAAGGTTCAGAGGTTGTTAGTAATTGATTGAGTTATGGCTGATTCAGAGAGTGATGATTGAGTTTCAGTGATTGGTTGATGCAGATGTATTTGATGGTTGTATTACAGTTATGATTTTGAGCTTCAATTTTGTTACAAGAGTATCTAGTCTGAAAATTCATGAAGCATGGTCCCTGGAGGAAGAGAGAAGGTTGTAGCCTTTTTTAGGCCGACGCCTACGTATTGGTAAACATATCGGCCAATACAAGAGCCAGGGGGTTGGAGCTCCCTTCCAGTAGTAGCTAGAAAACGAGTGAAGGTTGGAGCCTTCAATAGGTCGGCACTTACGTACTAGTAAACATATCAATTAGTACAAGAGCTAGGGGGTTGTAGCTCCCTTCCAGTAGACACTGAAGAATGAGAGAAAGTTGTAACCTTCTGCAGGTAGAATCCTGCGTACTGGTATGAGTCTGCACCAGTACAAGATTGTAAACATATTTTCTTATTATTAAAAGAAGACAGAGACGACAGTAGTAGGTGGTTTTCACCCACATTGGGTTTCCACCTTAAATCTTGGTGTTCATGTGTATTTCTTATGTGTGATGGTTTATTCTGTTATTACTGCACATGGTTATTGTTTAATGTTTAATAAATTATTGATGCACTGATTAAAGATCAACATATGATGAATTAAATGAATCATAAGCTCCCTGGATATACGTTGGTTTCCTTAATAACAGTTGCATACACACGTGAATTCCCTTCACTGAAGTAGTGTATATAAATCTAATTATGGAAATGAAAAAGTTATAAATTGTAAATACTGATTCACCCCCCCCCCCTAGTATTATTTCCAACAATTGGAATCAGAGCAGGTCCTTTGGCAGAAGCTTCATGGCTTGAAGGAGATCCATAGAAACCATGGGAAAGAAGCTAAAGAAGAAATCACATCAAAAGAAGAAGGAATCCCAAAGGAACTATGATAGTGGAAGAGATGATTGGGGATTATGTGGAAGCAACTCTTCAAATTCAGAATCACCTCAAAATGAAGATGAACAAGCAAAAGAACTATCAGGTATGAATTTGTTGTCCTCTGGTGATACATTTCTTTGTTCATTTGAAGATAATGAAAGTGATAGCAAAACAACTGAATTTGATCTTATGGGTGAAAGAGAAAGAAATCAAATAGAAGTATAAATTAAAAGGCTCACAGATATAATTATAGATCAAGAAGATCTAATTGATAAAAGTGAATGTTCCTACAAAGAATAAGTTAGCAGATTAAAATACCAGTTGGAGGAAGGAAACAAGGTAAGTAAGAAGTACAAGGAAAAGGAAGATCAATGTCAAAAGCTACAGGATGAAGTGACATCATTAAGAAATGAAGTAAGTGAAAAGAGTACGGCAATCAAGAAACTTAAAGATAGATCCAGTTACTATGAAAGTCTTGAAGCTAAGATCCTCTCTCTAACAGAAGATCTTGAAAAATCAAATAAGCAGAATGAAGAACTACTCCAAGCATTTGAAGAACAAGAAAATGAAGTTCTCGAATTAAGGCAACAAGTGGAAGAAGGAAGAAAAGCTAAAAAACCATGAAGAAGCAGTATCTTGAAAAGAAAAAGCAATATCAAGTTGAGGTAAATATCCTAAAAGGTAAATTAGAAGAAAAGGATAAACTTTTACGATTTCAAGATAGTACTAAGATATTGGATGATATTCTTAGTAGTCAAAGGTCTCCTACCATCAAATATGGTCTTGGTTTTCTTGAAATTGTTAAAGGAGAATCTCGTTCACAAACTAAAGCAAAGAACTCTAGCGCAAAATTTGAAATGCTCAACAAGGAGATAAGAGGTCAACCCCATCAACAACCAAGGAAAGAGAGTCTTCAAAGAAAATCATTTACTCCTAACTATGGAATTTTTAATGTTGTTTAAGGACTGAATATGGTTTCTCTGGCTGGTTGAACAGACTTGAGGATTTGTGGCACAACAGAAAGGACTTCTCAATCTCTCACATCGCCCGGGAAAAGAATAGGAAAGCTGATGCTCTATCAAAACTGGGGCTTTCAGCGCCTCAAGGAATATGGAGGATGCAGGTTATAATGGACAACATCTCCTACCAGATCGAAGATTTTCTATTGCCCGGTACATAATTCTCTATTTTGTGTTGTCTAGTCTGGTATGAATTATGCTACCCATCCTTTCGTCCTATTATATGTTTTGTTTTTCCTTCAAACTTTATATTGGCTCATGGTGTTGTTATTTAGGGTTCTGATAAGAAGATATGTCTATCATACAATATTTCCCTCATAAGATACATCTTCCCATTCTCCTGGAGAACTTGTGACATCTCTTCGCCATTTTGATCAGTTGCCCCATATCTCACTGTATTTTTTTGGTTTTGGATCACATAATATAATTATATAGTTTTTTTTGGTGCTGCAAAAAAAAAAAAAAAAAAAAAAAAAAAAAACAACAACAACAACAACAACAACAAACAACAAACAACAACAAAACAAAACAAACAAAACAACACAAAAACAAAACAAAACAAAAAAAAAACAAAACAAAACAAAAAAACAAACAAAAAAACAAAAAAAAAAAAACAAAACAAAACAAAACAAAAAAAACAAACAAAAAACAAAAAACAAAAAACAAAAAAAAAAAAAAACAAAAAACAAAAACAAAAAAACAAAACAAAACAAAAAAACAAAAAACAAAAAAAAAAACAAAAAAAAAACAAAAACAAAAACAAAAAAAAAAAAACAAAAACAAAAACAAAAACAAAAAACAAAAAAACAAAAACAAAAACAAAACAAAAAAAAAAAAAAAACAACAAACACAAAAACACAAAAAACAAAAACAAAAACAAAAACAAAAAAAAAAAAAAAAACAAAAACAAAAAAACAAAAAACAAAAACAAAAGCAAAAACAAAAAAAAACATAAACAAAAACAAACAACCAAGCAAAAACAAACAAACAAAGAAACAAACTATGGAATTGATAATCAGTTCTTTCCTTTGATGAATAATGTTGAATGTTTTATATGTCATAATTTAGGACATGTTGCAGTGAGATGCAGAAGTAGAATGGTTCAAGACCATCACACAGAAATATCATCAGCTTTCAGGTACTTAAGGGATATTTTTTTCTTGCAATATGTTTGGTCACAAAGCCATTGATTGCTATAGAAGGACTATGAAACATGTAATATGTTATGAATGTAACAAGTTTGGACATATAGCAAAGGATTGCAGGAGAAAATATCACAGTGTACAGGCATAATAGACTTAGGGGAAGCTGAAAGTGTGAAACTTCAGTGTTCTAAATCTCATACGCAATTTTCATGAAGAAAAGTCATGTATATACGCGAGATCTAAGTTGCACAGTCGCGTATATGTTGGTTTGAAGAAAAAGAAGTGGGACAGACTCAGGAAAAGGGGTTTGATATGGTTCAGACAATTATCTGCTCTGTTTAATGATGGTTACAATCTGTTGATGATGTGTGGAAATGTGTTAATGCTCATATGTTGTTAAAAATTTGATATAGATCTGATTGATAATGATACCTTGATATTTCTTACTAATATATGCAATGATCAGATCTAACAGTGAACAAGTGGCACAGCTTCAGGGGGAGAATATGCTAGGCTTCTAATATTGCATTGTTGGCATTATAAGTGTTTGGTACCAAATGATTCTTATCAATGGTGATGATGCTTATGTGGCTAAAGTGTTTTGATACATCATGTTATGGTGTGGTTATAAGTTGCCTATGATGACGATACTTGTATTACTTGGGGTTACATAGTTGTTATTCAGATCAGATTTATGGATGATTGTGGATGACTTTTTGACAATGCATACAATACATATATGTTGCTTACATGATTATCTTCATAAGGACAAGGAAAGTACAAAGCTTGAGTACACAAATTCATTTTTTGATGATGAGTTACTCATTTCTTTTATGTTGTTGTCATCGTGTCTTCAAAGATGCATAAAGTTCATATGGTGCAGTTATGATGCAAGTTCTTGGCTCTCACATGGTTGAGGATTGTTGCTATTGATGGTATCAAGAAAGCTTGACGCATGACTATGAGCTCATGGTTTGCTAGATACATATTTCTATCTCTTTAATGGATATACATTATGATTGGATACATGTATGATTACTTAAGCTTCATACTGATAGATATTGTTGGTTAGCCAAGAGAATGGTGTTGTTACAGGTTCCATGTCCATTTGAAGACATGGATATTCGAAGACATGGCTTACTTATTCACATAATGATGATGACTTCTTATTTTATGATGATAGGTTTGATATTCACATATGTTGATTATCATGGTTGATGCTTATCAGATGAGGGATGTTCCCTAGTGATGATACATGGTTGATATATTGAGGGTTCTTGTGGAAAGATCATGTAGTTCTAGATGATGATGTTATGATCATAGATGATGACTATGGTGTTTTCACATAAATATGATATGATGTGAATAATTGGAGATATGACATATGCTAGGTTGATTCATGGAAGGTTATGATAAGGCTCTTTATACTAAGGAAATGGAGCAAGTTGTTATTGATGAGGTCAAGAGGATGAATTGATATCTATATGCAACATACTTTGTCACAGGTTGATGGTAATTACATTGTCATATCTTGGGAACTAATGATGGACATATACAGGTTGTTGGTGTGGATGTTGATTGACAGATGCTTATGGTGCAGATCATACATGGTGTATGATAGTTGTTGATAACTATCATGGTCTTGTTTAGGTCTTTTGTAATATCCCTCCCTTTAATAATAAATAATAAATAATAAAAATAATAATATAATAATAAATAAATAATATACAAAATAAATAAAATCATAATAATATAAATAATAAATAATAAATCACTTAATAATAAATATAAAAATAATAAATCATAAATGATATTTAAAAAATATACAAGAAAATAAATAAAAATAATAAAAATAGTAATAACTACACTAAAGCTCTAAATAAGAATAAATAGTAATAAAACAAAGAAGCAATAAAAAGAATCAGTAAAGCTATCAAAAAGAAGAAAATAAAACAAGAAAGCTAAAAATCAAAAGAAAAGTAAAGAAATAAAACAAGAAGGCTAAAATTCAAGTTGCATGTAGACACATGGAGTGTGTGCATGTGGTTCCCCATCCAATGTTGTTCTATTTAATAGATGGTGAGGAAGATGAGAGACATTCTTGCATTCTATCATTCTGAGATTCTATCTTTCATTCTCTTGGGAGAATGGTATACTAAGACTTAGGAGCACTGGCAGTAGTCGTTGATTGAGGGCTCAGGGGTGGCCAGTTGTAGCAGAATCCTGCACAATTGAGCCTACGGTTGGGAGGAGAGTCGTCCCCAAAATCTTGTGATCAATTGGCAGACTGTAAGTATTTGTTTTTCATTAAGAGATTAATGTTAGTTTACTTTGTGCTGTTACATCTTTGGTCTTTGTTATAAATGTCATCATTTGATGTAAAGGTCATATAAAGACCCATGATGTAATATGTCTTTGTCCATCGTAGTCTGTTAATAAGTCCCTTTCGGTCATATGATGTAATTTGTACCCCTACTATGCATGGGAAGGATGATGTAATAATTGTTATATTTCAATCATGTATAAACATTTGGTATATCCCCACTTGGTTGGGTAGATGAGTCAAATTTGGTATATCCCCACTTGGTTGGGTAGATGAGTCAAATTTGGTATATCCCAACTTGGTTGGGAGATTGATGTATGTATGAGTCATTGGTGATAGGAAGGTCATACTCACATAGTTGAGTTATAGAGTCATGATATTTTTTTGAAAATATATTTGCAGACTTTGCATGTGCTCAAGGGGAGCCTGGATGGTTTAGTGCATCACAACATGTACAAAGGGGGAGTTTAATCAAAAAATTCAGCATGTGCCTACGGGGAGCACGATCAATGATCAATATTCAGCTGTTTAGATATGAAAGTCTTCATTTTTGTCAGCCTTTTTCCCTTGATATCAAAGAGGGAGAATATCTTGGTCCGCCCTTTGCCCTTGATGTCAAAGGGGGAGAGTATTTTGGTGTTGCTTGTTATCTCTAATAGTTTCTACAGCTTGCAGTAATCAACACCAACATGGTTTCCATCAAGTCTAAAGGGGGAGATTGTTGGGATTATGATACATGTGTTTTACTTGATGGCAACCCACTTATAACAAAACAAATCACTTGTATATGGTAACTAGATGAATCTACAGGAGAAACATCAGATGTGACAGAATGCATGGCAATTGTGTTTACAAATGTGACAAAATGTAGGGCAGTTCAAAGGAATCATTTCAAAAGTAATATGAAAAATTAAAGTGTAATAGGTCTATTCAAAGGTAACAGAGCATTGGCACAGAAGAACAGGAAGATGGAACTAAGGTCTACTGATCAGAATAAAGAAGGTAAAGGAAAAGGTTGAGGAAAAGCAGCTTAAGAAGTATACGCATGTCCACTTAGTCAAAACAGTGTATACATGCTGGTCCACATAATAAAAAGAGTGTATACGTATACATGCACTTTCACAAGAGGAAAAGAACGTACATGTTGGAAAACCAAGGTAATGATCCAAGGTATTTGGTCTGAGGTATTTGGTCCAAGGTATTGAGAAAGGCTTAAAACTATATAAGGAGGAGAAGATCATTAGGCCAAGGTGTGCAAGTATTGAATATATTATGAAGTGTTAGATCATATATGCAGGTTATGAGCTTCTGATGCTTTTCTTGATCTAAACTAAGGATGCACCTATGTGGTTGATGATGGATGAAATGGATCGAGATCATAAAGCATGAAATGAATTATCATTATGTGGTTTGATCATGGACAGTCTAGATTTGAATATTGATGCATGTTTTATTCTGTAAATGTTATGATCTGGAGTTCTATGTTATGCTTTATGTTCTAGTGACTGCATTCTGGTGACAGTGTTTTGAAAGTTCAGATTGATTAATTGTGATGAGATCTAATGATGGATCAGGATCATAATGACTTATCATTATGTGATCTGATAATGGATGGGCTAGATCTGATTGCTAATACATATTTTATCATTTATATATGATGATATGGGTATGTCTGAATTCAGGAAGTGCAGTGAAGTTATAAGTAAGTATTTGCAGATCTATGCACTGGTTCTCTTTGGTGAAATTGTGTATACACGCTGGTTCGGCTCTTCGAAGTAGTGTATGCAAAAGAAAATCTTGATGTTCAAGGATGATTAATCTATCAGGTCAGTACTATTGTTTTACTATTGTTTGTCAATGATGTCTTCTTAGATCTAAAATAGAACTGAATAAATAAGGAAATTGAGTTTGATTGATTTATTGATTGAGAAGGAAGGGTTGTCCTTGTTGCTATCTATTTAGAACTCAGTAATATGAAAGTAGATCTTCAAAGTGTCACTGATTGGTACAGTTTGTGGTCTAGAAGTTTTATGATTCAGTATCTTTAGAGATATACGCAGGTTGGGCTAAAGGAAGTAGCATATACACACAGTTTGGGTTCAGCCAAGTAGCGTATACACTCTGATGCATGGTTTTGAGGTTACACCTGGTTCTGAATGATGATGCATTGTTCTGGGTTCAAATCTGTGTATTGGTTACGGTGGTCTATCTGTTCCAGTTGATTGGTTGAAGTTGATTAAGTATGAATGAATGATTCAATTGTGCCAGAGGTTCAGAGGTTGTTAGTAATTGACTGAGTTATGGCTGATTTAGAGAGTGATGATTGAATTTCAGTGATTGGTTGATGCAGATGTATTTGATGGTTGTATTGTAGTTATGATTTTGAGCTTCAATGTTGTTCCAGAAGTATCCAGTCCGAAAATTCATGAAACGTGGTCCCTGGAGGAAGAGAGAAGGTCGTAGCCTTCTATAGGTCGGCGCCTACGTACTGGTAAACATATCAGCCAATACAAGAGCTAGGGGGTTGGGATCCCTTCCAGTAGTAGCTGGAAAATGAGTGAAGGTTGGAGCCTTCAATAGGTCAGCACCTACGTACTAGTAAACATATCAGCTAGTACAAGAGCTAGGGGGTTGTAGCTCCCTTCCAGTAGAAGCTGGAGAACGAGAGAAGGTTGTAACCTTCTACAGGTAGAAGCCTATGTACTGGTATGAGTCTGCACCAGTACAATATTGTAAACAGATTTTCTTATTATTAAAAGAAGACAGAGACGACAACAACAAGTGGTTTTCACCCACATTGGTTACCACCTTAAATCTTGGTGTTCATGTGTGTTGCATATGTGTGATGATTTATTCTGTTACTAATGCACATGGTTACTGTTTAATGTTTAATAAATTATTGATGCATTGATTAAAGATCAACATATCATGAATTAACTGAATCATAAGTTCATTGGATAGACGTTGGTTTCCTCAAGAACAGTTGCATGCACACGCGAATTCCCTTCACTGAAGTAGTGTATATAAATCTGATTATGGAAATGAAAAAGTTATAGATTGTAAACATTGATTCAACCCCCCCCCCCCCCCCCACTCTCAGTATTATTCCCAACAGTATTCTCATATGACGTAGTCAATTTTACATTAGAACATCATTTTATAGATAGTTACTAGAGCTTACGCATAGCTTATCATTAAGACTTGCTCAAATGAGTAGTTTCTATTATTAATAACAAGGTGAATAGTAAGGATTAACAATTAATTATTTACCACCCTTTTGTTGAGAGATGAACGTCCTTTTCCATAGCGTGATAGGATGTTATCCACTATAAACCCTTTAGAGACAAACATTAACCATGCCAATCCATAAGCATTTTGATAAACAAATTCTTGAATATCCTTGTTAAATGTCTAAATTAGTAGAGGCTAAGAATAATCAGAGGAAGCATACTAGATACATTGATGCTAATCACACCTTAATAAAGACAACTGTTGCTAAATATTGATTGGCCAAGAAGTCATTCATCAAGAATACATAACAAAGCATTGAGTCCAAGTTGTGAAAAGAAGGACATGGTGGGCCCATGAAGAAGTTCATGTTCCTTTTAATAATTACTACAAGCACAATAGACATTTTCAAGATGTATATTAGAAAGTACATTCCAAGAAATGCTTAAAATTTGACTATGATAGAGTGGTGAGAAAAAAAACAGAGATACCTCATCCCATTATTTAAGGCATTTTCTTAATGATAATCACACACCCTAGTCATGCAAAGCTTGAGAAATTATTTTGCAATGATATAAACATCAAGAAGGAGATTGTGACCACAATGTGTGATTCTTACATCCAACAAGACCTTTTTCAAAATCAATAGTGAAGAAGCATAATTTATTCCTTTCCTCTTATACCTTACTCCTTGGATCAACTCAATAGAAATACATGTTAACACATATAATGCATATGTAGAGTGAAATTTTTCATCTTGGTATACTATAGTATGGATGAAATTAACATTGATGTCGTTCCATTAAATGTATACAATGTGATTTTATCAATCCATTCATGTGGGATTATGACGTTGTCTACTGATTGCGTCTAAATCATTATAAATTTGTCAAAGATGTCAATTTTATTTGTTGATAGCATGAAAATATCTAACATCCTTAACATTCATTTCATTTTTGAAGCCCCTAAGCTTATCATTTGTTTTCCTTGTTAGTTCTATGAGTAAAGAAATAGGGGGATTGACACTTTCCAATTAGCATTAGGATCACAAGCCTCATCGCATTAGATATAGTGCACCAAAATAAATCATAAGAGCATAATTAGTTAGATAAGCTATTGCAACCCTATTTAGAGTTGGGTTAAGAATCATATATAATGCATTTAAGTTGTATAGTTATGTAATCCATTGTCTTGCAATAATTAATAATTATGCCAAATGAGGCAATTTGTAGGAGTTCATTATTATAAAGCAAGAAGCCCATGAGGTGGAGTTAGGGGTTGTTGGACAAAGGCTAGATTCAATCCAACTTGAATCACTATGGATCAACCATTGTTATAGATCCAAAGATGGATGTCAAATAGAGAATTTATGTGGACAATAAAACTCTTGAATATAATCACAATCAATAATTGGTAACCATTATCACATGTTAGATTAACTTTCTTCGGTTAAATAATTTATAAATATTGACCTAGATTACATTTGCCACTAAATCTCTATCAAGCTAGATTGAGGTGTGACAACCCTCAAGACATGACAAGGAATATTTAAATGGTTGGTGTCATTGTTTAGGCATACTCATGCCCATGCAATGTTAAGGAGGATGATGAATGAAGTGTTGTGATTGACTAATATGTGATCATGTATATAGACTATATGTGTTTTCTTAGTAAATATTTAGAGGGCCACTTACACCTTTTGGACTTGGTGTTTATAGCATTGTGATGAGAGATAATTTATTGTGAACATGAACATGTGTACATGTAGGACAAGTGTTGGCATTATGATACGAGTATAACTCAAGTGTTGTCCTTGATGGAAACTCACTCAGATGATAGATCACAATTCAGACTCACAGAATGAAGAAAGAAAGGTATACGCAGGTTCACTATATACCAAGTCGCGTATATATGCAGGTTCATTATATACCAAGTCGTGTACACATGCAGGTTCACTATATACCAAGTTGTGTATATACGCAGGTTCACTATATACCAAGTAGTGTATACACGCAGGTTCACTATATACAAAGGCACGTATAACATACACACACACTTTCATAGAAGGAAAGGCGTGTACATGTCGGAAAACTAAGTTTTGGTCTGTGGTATTTGGTCCATGGTATTTTGGTATTTGGTCCGAGGTATTGACCCAAGGTATTGGTCCTACGTGGTTTTCGACCATGGTATTGAGAGAGGTCTAAACCTATATAAGGAGAAGAAGATCATTAGGCCAAGGGGCAAGTATTCAAGTACTGAATATCTGATGAAGTGTGAGATCTAGTATGTTGGTTATGGGTTTGTGATGCTTTGCATGATCTGAACCAAGGGTCCACCTATGTGGTTGAAGAAGCTTGATGGATCGGGCTCATGAAGACTAGGATGCATTATCATTATATGGTATAATCATGAATAGATCTGAATACTGACGCATGTCTTATCCTTTATATCTTATGTTCTGGGTATATCTAAAATTGAAAATTGCAACGTAGGTATAAGTAATTATTTTCAGATTTGTACGTGGGTTCCCTTTGGTGAAAGAGCATATACACGCCGGTCTGACACAGCCAATTAGCGTATACTTTATGAGATTTGATATTTGAGGTTGTTGTTGGTTCTAGTGGTTGTTGCAGAGTTTTGTGCTCTACTTTGTGTTATGGTGATTGTGTTTTGATGACAGGGTTTTAGTGATTCAGTTGTAGGGTGATTCAGAGTTGATGGTTATATTGTAGTAGTGATTGTTTTGTATGGATGGATCCAGTCTGAAAATTTATGAAACGTGGTCCCTGAAAGAAAAGAGAAGGTCGTAGCCTTCTGTAGGCCAGCGCCTACGTACTAGTAAACATATTGGCTAGTACAAGAGCTAGGCAGTTGTAGCTCCCTTCTAGTAGTAGCTGGAGAACGAGAGAAGGTTGTAGCCTTCTGCAGGTGGGTTCCTGCGTACTGGTACAAGTTTACGCTAGTATAAAATTGTAAAAAGAATTTTCTTATTAAAAGGAAGATACAGACGATTGCAGCAGGTGGTTTTCACCCACATTGAGTTTCCACCTTATATCATGGTGTTCATGTGTGCTTCTTATGTGTGATGATCTGTTCTATTTTACTGCACCTGTTTACTGTTTAAATGGTTAATAATGTTCTGATGCACTCATTAAAGATCAACTAACTGAATCATAAGTTTACTGGATACACGCCAGTTGCATTAAACTCAGTTGCGTATACACGCGGGTTGCCTTAACTGAAGTAGCGTATATGAATCTGATAATGGAAATGAAAAGATTATTGATTTGCTAATATGATTACCCCCCCCCCCTCTCAATATTATTTCCAACAATTGCAATCAGAGCAGGTCCTTCAGAAGAAGCTTGATCACTTGAAGGAAGATCCATCAGGATGAGTAATCAAGAAAAAGAGGGATCCATCAAACCACCAATCTTCGATGGGAGAAATTTTGTCTACTAGAAGATAAGAACCACAGCATATCTACAATCTCTTGGAACGGATGTTTGGGGAATCGTTGAAGGGGGATATACATATCCATCAGCAATTCCTACAGATACGGCAGATAGAAAGCAATATGAACACAATGCCAAAGTTGTTACTATCTTATTGGGAAGTTTGTCAAAATCAAAGTTTGTCAAGGTCATGCAGCTCAAATCAGCCAAAGAAATATGGGACAAAATCATTCTATGCTACGAAGGAGATGATCAGGTAAAACATGATAAGCTTCAAACTCTCAGAATACGGTATGAAACTCTTAAGATGCATAGTAATGAAAGCATAGCTAATTACTTCCTACGTATAGATGAGATTGTCAATTGTATGAAGAATCTAGGTGAAGAAATTAAGGAAGTTGTCTTGGTTGAGAAAGTTTTGAGATCCTTGTCTGCTAAATTTGAATCCAAATTTTATGCCATAGAAGAAAAGGAGGATCTACAGAAAATCACAATGGCGCAGTTTCATGGAATCCTAACTGCTTTTGAAATGAGAAAAGGAGGACCATCAGATATGAGAGAAGCCGCATTTAAACTATTAGCAAAGGGAAAAGAAAAATTCAATGAATCAGGATACATTTCAGAAGAAGATTATGGGGTAAATTTTGTCAAGAATCTTCAACGAGGATCTAGAAGTTTCGATGGTAAGCTACCTTTCAAATGTTTTTCTTGTGGTAGTGTTGGTCACTATGTTGCTAGATGCCCTCATAACAAAGGAAAGATATATGAAGAAGGTAATAGAAGTTATTATACTCATGATAAAAGTAATGATTCATCCAATAGTGATGAAGACATTATACTTCTCATGGCAAATGAAAATAAGGACGTAGAAATAGAAGAAGTTACCAAATTAAAAGATTAGTTGGAGACAGTAACCAGAGTAAGGGAGTAGCTGCAGGATGTAGTAAAAGATCAGAGCATAACAATTTAGAGACTTGAATCTAAGAACCTCTCTCTAAAAGAAGATCTCAAAGAATCAAAGAAGCAGAATAAAGAAGCTCTTGAAGAAAAAGAACATGAAGTGCTCGAATTAAGGCAACAAGTGGAAGAAGGAAGAAAAGATGAAGAAAACATAAAGAAGCAATATCTGGAAAAGGAAGAACAACACCAGGTTGAGGTAAATATCTTAAAAGGTAAACTAGAATAAAAGGACAAATTGTTATGATTTCAAGGCAGTACTAAGATTTTGGATGATATTCTTAGTAGTCAAAGATCCCCTACTATCAAAACTGGTATTAGCTTTTATGAAACTGTCGAAGGTGAATCTAGCTCACAGGGTGAGGAAAGGAATTCTAATGCAAAATCTGAAATGATCAACAAAGAGATAAGTGGTCAACCCCACCAACAACCAAGGAAAGAAATTCTTCAAAGAAGATCTTTTTCTCCTAACAATGGAAGTAATAGTCGGTTATTTCCTCAAATGAATAATGTTGAATGTTATGTATGTCATAATTTTGGACATATTGCAGCCAGATGCAGAAGAAGAATGGTTCAAGACCGTCACACAGAAAGATCATCATGTTCTAGGTACTTTAAGGGATATTGTTTTGCTTGCAGTAT
Source organism: Pinus taeda (assembly GCA_000404065.3). Classification (NCBI taxonomy): domain Eukaryota; kingdom Viridiplantae; phylum Streptophyta; class Pinopsida; order Pinales; family Pinaceae; genus Pinus; species Pinus taeda. The sequence continues at coordinate 23,200 of APFE031117176.1, forward strand.
GTTTGGTCACAAAGCTATTGATTGCAATAAAAGGAATATGAAACATGTAAGATGTTATGCATGTAACAAGGTTGCACATAAAGTAAAGGAATGCGGGAGAAAAATTCGAACACCAAAGCAAAAGGATGATACATCATCGCAATTCCAGGTATTGAAGAAGATAGAATTAGAATTAGAAAGATGTGGCATAACTCAGTTAGCAGACATAACAGACACAGGGGAAACTAAAAGTGTATACCTTCCGTATTCCAATTTACATATGCAGATATTATAAATAGAAACCGCATATATACGCGAATTAGAGGCTGCAGAGTCGCATATATGGAGCTCTAAAGGAAAAGCAGCAGGACAGACTCAGGGAAAGAATTCTAATATGGTTTAGTCATGGTATGTGTTGGTTGGCACAGGTTCAGGGGGAGCATATGCTTCGAATAATTGTTGGCATAATTGTTGGCATTGTTGGCATTATGGTTAGAAGACTTTGGTGATAATGCTTATGTGGCTAAATGATACATATTGCTACTTATTGTTGGTTGGTCAAGAGAACGATATTTCAGGTTACAGGTTGCTGATGTTGATGAGAGATGCTTATAGTGCAGATCATATGGTGTATGATAGTTGCTGATGACTATCATGGTCTTGTTTAGACTCGGAATGTGCTCAGGGGGAGCATGGACGGATTGATATATCTTATAACATACAAAGGGGGAGCTCAATCAGAGATTTCAGCATGTACTCAGGGGGAGTATGGATAGCAGAATGTATATCAAGGGATAAAATATCTTGGTCCACCCTTTGCCCTTGATGTCAAAGGGGGAGAGTGACTTGGTGTGGTTGTTGCCATCAAGTCCAAAGGGGGAGATTGTTGGCATTATGATACAGGTATGACTCAAGTGTTGTCCTTGATGGCAACTCACTCAGATGACAGATCACGGTTCAGACTCACAGAATGAAGAAAGAAAGGTATACGCAGGTTCACTATATAACAAGTCGCATATATACACAAGTTAACTATATACCAAGTTGTGTACACACGCAGGTTCAGTATATACCAAGTCACGTATATATGCAAGTTCACTATATACCAAGTAGTGTATACACGCAGGTTCACTATATACAAAGGTGCGTATAACGTACACACACACACTTTCACAAAAGGAAAGGCATGTACATGTCAGAAAACTAAGTTTTGGTCCGTGGTATTTGGTCCATGGTATTTTGGTATTTGGTCCGAGGTATTGACCCCAGGTATTGGGTCCAAGGTATTGGTCCTATGTGGTTTTGGACTATGGTATTGAGAGAGGTCTAAACATATATAAGGAGAAGAAGATCATTAGGCCAAGGGGCAAGTATTCAAGTACTGAATATCTGATGAAGTGTGAGATCTAGTATGTTGGTTATGGGTTTGTGATGCTTTGCTTGATCTGAACCAAGGGTGCACCTATGCAGTTGAAGAAGGTTGAAGGATCAGGATCATGAAGACTAAGATGCATTATCATTATATGGTATGATCATGAATAGATCAGAATACTGACACATGTCTTATCCTTTATCTCTTATTTTCTGGGTATATATGAAGTTGAAAATTGCAGCGAAGGTATAAGTAATTATTTTTAGATCTGTACGCGGGTTCCCTTTGGTGAAAGAGCATATACATGTCGGTCCGACATAGTCAAGTAGCGTATACTTTATGAGATTTGATATTTGAAATTGTTGTTGGTTCTAGTAGTTGTTGCAAAGTTTTGTGCTCTGCTCTGTGTTATGGTGACTATGTTTTGATAACAGGGTTTCAGTGATTCCGTTATAGGGTGATTCAGAGTTGATGGTTATATTGCAGTAGTGATTGTTTTGTATTGATGGATCCAGTCTGAAATTTTATGAAACGTGGTCCCTGAAACAAAAGAGAAGCTCGTAGCCTTCTGTAGGCTGGCGCCTATGTACTAGTAAACATATTGGCTAATACAAGAGCTAGGGGGTTGTAGCTCCCTTCCAGTAGCAGCTGGAGAACGAGAGAAGGTTGTAACCTTCTGTAGGTGGGTGCCTGCGTACTGGTATGAGTCTGCGCCAGTACAAATTTGTAAAAATAAGTTTCTTATTAAAAGGAAGATAGATACGATTGCAGCAGGTGGTTTTCACCCACATTGGGTTTCCAACTTATATCATGGTGTTCATGTGTGCTTCTTATGTGTGATTATCTCTTCTGTTTTACTGCACCTGTTTACTATTTATATGGTAAATAATGTTTTGATGCACTCATTAAAGATCAACTAACTGAATCATAAGTTTACTGGATATACGCCAGTTGCATTAAATTCAGTTGCGTATACAGGTGGGTTGCCTTAACTGAAGTAGCATATATGAATCTAATAATGGAAATGAAAAGATTATTGATTTGCTAATACTGATTCAGCCCCCCCCCCCCCCCCCTCTCAGTATTATTTCCAACAATTTGAATCAGACCAGGTCCTTCAAAAGAAGCTTGATCGCTTGAAGGAAGATCCATCATGATGAGTAATCAAGAAAGAGAGGTATCCATCAAACCACCAATATTCGATGGGAGCAATTTTCTCTAGTGGAAGATAAGAACCACAGCATATCTATAATCACTTGGAACGGATGTTTGGGGAATCGTGGAAGGAGGATATACATATCCATCAGCAATTCCTACAGATACGGCAGATAGAAAGCAATATGAACTCAATGCCCAAGTTGTTACTATTTTATTGGGAAGTTTGTCAAAATCAGAGTTTGTCAAGGTCATGCAGCTCAAATCAGCCAAAGAAATATGGGACAAAATCATTCTAAGCTACAAAGGAGATGATCAGGTAAAACGTGCTAAACTTCAAACACTCATAATACGGTATGAAACTCTTAAGATGCATAGTAATGAAAGCATAGCTAATTACTTCCTACGTATAGATGAGATTGTCAATTATATGAAGAATTTGGGTGAAGAAATTAAGGAAGTTGTCTTAGTTGAGAAAGTTTTGAGATGCTTGTTTGCTAAATTTGAATCCAAAGTGTCTGCCATAGAAGAAAAGGAGGATCTGTAGAAAATCACTATGGCACAACTTCACAGAATCCTAACTGATTTTGAAATGAGAATAGGAGGACCATTAGATATGAGAGAAGCCGCATTTAAAGTATCATCAAAGGGAAAAGAAAAACTCAGTGAATTAGGATACATTTCAGAAGAAGATTATGAGGTAAATTTTGTCAAGAATCTTCAACGAGGATCTGGAAGGTTCGAAGGTAAGCTAACTTTCAAATATTTTTCCTGTGGTAGAGTTGGTCACTATGTTGCTAGATGCCCTCATAACAAAGGAAGATGTCTGAAGAAGATAACAGAAGTTATTATACTCATGATAAAAGTAATGATTCATCCAATAGTGATGAAGACATTAGACTTCTCATGGAATATGAAAATAAGGACGTAGAAACAGAAGAACTTACCAAATTAAAAGATCAGCTGGAGACAGTAACCAAAGTAAGGGAGTAGCTGCAGGATGTAGTAAAAGATCATAGCATAATAATTTAGAGACTTAAATCTAAGATCCTCTCTCTAAAAGAAGATCTCAAAGAATCAAAGAAGCAGAATAAAGAATCTCTTGAATAAAAAGAGCATGAAGTGCTCGAATTAAGGCAACAAGTGGAAGAAGGAAGAAAAGATGAAGAAAACATAAAGAAGCAATATCTGGAAAAAGGAAGAACAACATCAGGTTGAGGTAAATATCTTAAAAGGTAAATTAGAAGAAAAGGACAACCTATTATGATTTCAAGACAGTACTAAGATTTTGGATGATATTCTTCGTAGTCAAAGACCCCTACTATCAAAATTGGCATTGGCTTTTATGAAACTGTCGAAGGTGAATCTAGCTCACAGGGTGAGGAAAGGAATTCTAATGCAAAATTTGAAATGATCAACAAAGAGATAAGTGGTCAACCCTACCAACAACCAAGGAAAGAAATTCTTCAAAGAAGATCTTTTTCTCCTAACTATGGAAGTGATAGTCAGTTATTTCCTCAAATGAATAATGTTGAATGTTATGTATGTCATAATTTTGGACATATTGCAGCCAGATGCAGAAGAAGAATGGCTCGAGACCATCACACAGAAAGATCATCACATTCTAGGTACTTTAAGGGATATTGTTTTTCTTGCAGTATGTTTGGTCGCAAAGCTATTGATTGCAATAAAAGGAATATGAAACATGTAAGATGTTATGCATGTAACAAGGTTGGACATAAAGTAAAGGAATGCAGGAGAAAAATTCGAACACCAAAGCAGAAGGATCGTACACCATCGCAATTCCAGGTATTGAAGAAGATAGAATTAGAATCAAAAAGATGTGGCATAACTCAGTTAGCAGACATAAAAGACACAGGGGAAACTGAAAGTGTAGACCTTCAATATTCCAATTTACATATGCAGATATTATAAATAGAAATCGCGTATATATGCAAGTTAGAGGCTGTAGAGTCGCGTATATGGAGCTTTGAAGGAAAAAAAGTAGGACAGACTCGGGGAAAGAAGTCTGGTATGGTTTAGTCATGGTATGTGTTGGTTGGCACAAGTTCATGGGGAGCATATGCTTCGAATAATTGTTGGCATAATTGTTGACATTATGGTTAGAAGACTTTGGTGATAATGCTTATGTGGCTAAATGATACATCTTGCTACTTATTGTTGGTTGGTCAAGAGAATGATATTGCAAGTTACAGGTTGCTGATGTTGATGAGAGATGCTTATAGTGTAGATCATATGGTGTATGATAGTTGTTGATGACTATCATGGTCTTGTTTAGACTCAGCATGTGCTCAGGGGGAGCATGGACGGATTGATACATCTTAGCATATATAAAGGGGGAGCTCAATCAGAGATTTCAGCATGTACTCAGGGGGAGTATGGACAGCAGAATGTATATTAAGGGAGAAAATATCTTGGTTCGCCCTTTGCCCTTGATGTCAAATGGGGAGAGTGACTTGGTGTGGTTGTTGCCATCAAGTCCAAAGGGGGAGATTATTGGCATTATGATACAAGTATGACTCAAGTGTTGTCCTTGATGGAAACTCACTCAAATGGCAGATCACAGTTCAGACTCACAGAATGAAGAAAGAAAGGTATACGCAGGTTCACTATATACCAAGTCGTGTATATACACAGGTTCACTATATACCAAGTCGCGTATATGTACATGTTCACTATATACCAAGTCGTGTACACGTGTAGGTTCACTATATATCAAGTCGCGTATATACGTAGGTTCACTATATACAAGTAGTGTATACAGGCAGGTTCATTATATACAAAGGCGCGTATAACGTACACACACACTTTCACAGAAGGAAAGGTGCGTACATGTCGGAAAACTAAGTTTTGGTCCATGGTATTTTGGTATTTGGTCCATGGTATTTGGTCTGAGGTATTGACCCCAGGTATTAGGTCCAAGGTATTAGTCCTACGTGGTTTTGGACCATGGTATTGAGAGAGGTCTAAACCTATATAAGGAGAAGAAGATCATTAGGCCAAGGGGCAAGTATTCAAGTATTGAATATTTGATGAAGTGTGAGATCTAGTATGTTGGTTATGGGTTTGTGATGCTTTGCTTGATCTGAAACAAGGGTGCAGCTATGATCCGGATTTAAACAGGAACACAATAAAATATAGAGATAACCATATACACAAAGATGCAATGGAAATAATGCTTCATTTCATTAATGGAAAATATTGAAATATGCTTACAACCAGAATTGGAAATAAACCAGCTAGGGCGATGGTAGCTTATCTTTGAGAAGAGATGTGCGGCCACATGCCTCTGAACTATTCTGAACTGTGTTACAATGAGGCTCGAAGGCCTATTTATTGTTGAGAAACAATGGAAAACC
>APFE031117176.1:29381-52286 GCA_000404065.3 Pinus taeda
GAACTACCACTTTGGGAAGGGAAACATCGGTCCATGGACCCATGTTGCCCCCAGATTTCCCAAAAAACGTCGTTTAGGGCCTCAAAACGGCTCCGGAAGTTCAGGACCCGAAAAAACTGCTAAAAATAGCAAATTGTGCTACAATTTAGGAAACTGAAAAAGCTGAAAGAGATAGCTGTGGGGGTCCAAATGGGATAGGTGGGTGGCCACCAACATCCACTTGGATCATGCAGGTACATGCACATCCCAGTCATTCTGCTACACGTTACAGATATTTGTCAGCACATTTTCCAAAATCTTATTAAAGGCTTCAATAGTTTCGTTTGCCTGTAGGTGATATGGTGTACTCTTTTGATGGTAGACCTGGAATTCCTCAGTTAATGCATTGATCGTTTGGTTCAGAAATGTGTACCCCTATCACTCATTAACGCTTTTGGGAAACCAAATCTGGTTAAGACATACTCAAACAAGAACTTTGTTGTCATATTCCCTTTTCAATCTTTAACTGGCTATGCCTCTACCCATTTGGTTAGATATTTTGTCCTGGTGATAATATAATGTGCACCCATTTTCTTTCCAGGGGGCTGGATTGGACCAACAAAATCAATCTCCCACTTCTCAAAGGGCTACAAAGATACTCGAGGATGTATTGGTAACTCATCTCTCTGCGATGGTCTCCCAGTTCTTTGAAATGCATCACACACCTTACAATATGCCTTGGAATCCTTATGCAATGTTGGCCACCATAGACCTGTATGCAAAATCTTCTACGCAGTTTCCTTTCCTACATAATGGCCTCTCGCAGCACCCCCATGAGCTTTAGTGAGAATGCTATCCCGCTCAAAGTCTAACACATATCTTTGAAATATTTTATCTGCACCCATTTTATACAAATGTCCTACAATAACTGAAAAATCGACTTGGCACACTACTAATTACTTCTTCTGCTAGATTGTATATCCTTCCAGTGTCATCCTCATAGTCAACAAGTGAAAAACATCTGCAAAATGGCCATATGCTACATGAATTGCAAAGAGATGCGGATCTAGCAACCCTTCCTCAAGATTATTAGGCCCCTCTCCTATTTCGATCCGTGACAGATGGTAATGTCCCACATTTAACTTTCCTGGCTTCAAAATGACTTCAAATTCATACTCCCGAAACAATAGCAACCATCTGCAGATATTCCCCCCCAAACAGAGGCTTGTTGACCAAGTATTTCAAGGCAGAATGATCTGTCTAAATCTTGAAATTCCCTCCTAACAGATAATGCCTAAATTTTTGCAGCCTATAAACTATGGCCAATCCTTCACGCTCATTCATTGGATAATTTTTCTCAGCCTTTGATAACTTCCTACTTGCGAAGGCTATAGGATAGTCCATTTCTCCTTCACTAGCCTGCATTAGCGCTGCACCCAACGAAGTGAAAGAGGCATCCACATGTACATGAAACTCCGTGCTCCAATCAAGGAATACCAAGATTAGCATAGTGACCATCTTTGATTTCAACACATCTAAGTTGCACTGACATTATTCATCCCAACAGAATGTTGTGTCCTTTTTTAGCAGTTTCTCCATGGGCATAGTAATTTGAGGATAAGCTTTGATAAATTTTCTATAGTATCCTGTATGTCCCAGTGTCGCATGTAGCTGCTTGACATTCCTAGGGGCTTCCAAATTCACAATTACAACAATATTTGGAAGGTCCACCATTAGTCCTTACTTGCACACAACATGCCCCAACAAGATCCCAAAAGGAACAAAGAATATGCATTTTTTCAAATTCAACGAGATTTGGTATCTGCAACATGTATCCAACATCAGTCACAAACTTGCTACATGGTGCTTCACTAATCCAAACACCATCTAGTCATCAAAGTATACTTACAAAAAGTTATGAATGAACTCCTTGAATGTTGTAATGATTACGTGAGAAAATATCGCAGCCACATTCTTGAGTCCAAATGGTATCACAGTGTATTGAAAACAGCACCACTCCATCGTAAAGGTCATTTTGCTCCTATCCTCTAGCACAATCTTGATCAGATGATACCCAGAAAACCCATCAGTAAAGGAATAGGCCTCCTACCCTCCAACAATGTCTAACACTTCATCTGTAAACGGCATTGGAAATGGGTCGTGAACACACACATCATTAAGCTTTCACAGATCTACGCAAATCCTTATTTCACCTTTGTGTTTCTTCTCCTGAACCACCATCGACCTCACCCAATATGGTTCTCAATAGGTTCTATGATGCTTTCCTACAGCATCTTATCTAGTTCTTGGCGAACCTTTTACTTGTATTTAGGATTAAGGCAGTATGGCCTCTGTTTAATAGTCTTCATGTCTAGCTTCAGAGTGATCTTTGTAACACCCAATTCGCCAACTATGCCATTCAAATCCAAAAAATTAGTGGGGAAGAGATCTTGGTATTCATGACGTAATTCAACAACTTTATCCACTCTAGTGTCATTCCAATAATCTCTATTTTTTGTGAAATCTGGTTCTTCCTGAGTGCCAATGTTTACTTGCTTTGTCTTCAAAGGTCCAAAGATGTCTGGGTTTTATATTTGTGGGCCTTCGACTTCACGATGCCCTTCTGCCTCTGGAATATTAATTTTTCTTGGATCTTCATCTTCCTCTTCAATGGTCACATTATAGCATTCCAAAGCATGGCATAGCTGGGTGCTCCAGTATGGTTGAATCTATTCCATAGGTTCCTTCGATGTTCGAAATATAACCTCCTTAATCTATTGTAGCACTTCATTGATGCATGTGATGTAATATTCAAAGATGAAGGTCAATAAGACCCTTCCTTCAATACATCCCATTCCGTGGTGCCATGGCAGAGCTTCGTTTTCAGATAGCAGTTCATAGGAATTGTATCCATAGTATGGAAAAATATGTGTACTCACTCTAGCTGTAGTTCTGTTTCCCATGATTTAGTCGATTTCACTAGGTGATTGCGCAGGTTGTCCCTTCCATTATATTTCTCAGTCATTCTAGTGTTAGCATGCCCAAACTGTAACCTCATCATTCTTCAATAATCTCACCATCTAGCAAAACTATCCTTATGCGTACCCCACCATTGTGCAGGCGTAGCGTGCAATGCTAACTCTAATGGTTGGAAGTATTGATCCTCAGGGGCTTCACACTCAAATTCATCCAAAAAATATCTACGTCAGTTAAACCATCATAGTAGGGTAATTTCCTTACCTTTGATGAAACACAACACAACGACTTTGTCATCATATTGCATCATAATGTAGACACTTCATGCAAGAGATACTACCAATGCTCTAACTCCTCATATGAATAAGAGGTGCATGAACTCTCCTGGTCCCAGGAAATTTTTCCATCTACCGTTGGATTGATCCAGTCCTGATCTCGCGTTGTTATCTTGTAAATATGATCCAGTTCATCATCACTGTCATCATAATCACAGACTCGTTCATTATAGAGCACCCCTTCTACAGGATCTAGTGGCACTATAACCCATAAGAAATTTCTTTAAAATGACATCATCCTTTTCTTCGAATTAATGACCCTATTCATGTCAATGGCCCAATCAATTCCCAAGAGCGCGAGGTAGGGGTTACCATTGTCAACTATTTCTATAACCTCAGAAATAGACCATCGCACTCACACCTTCTATATCAAATGTTACTCCATATAATGTCCCATGGGGATGTGTTGGCTTGATGGGCCCTAAACCAGGTTTAGTGTTAAGCAACCAAGCAAATCCCTAAAATATTCACCCTTTCAGCATCAATCCACGGAGCATGGATTGAAGTCTCACCCGAAGTAGTATGGAGGGATGTAGGAAGCCAGTTTTCGCCCCCTGATATGGTTATGATGTCAGTTATATGCCATAACATTCCTTCATGTAGATTGATAAGCCCTTTAGGGCTTATCAAAGTACTTCTCTTATTCATCCTTGAAGCCTCCGCGAAAGTATCTAATCATCCTTCACAGACCCTAAATAGATATATCATGCACTTACGCACTTTTGGAATTACTCTTACTTCTGTATTTACTCATATTCACTTAGGTATTGAGTAACTTTAAGATGCATTACGGTTATCTTCACGTAAATAGATATTCTTACTTATGTTCATATGAGAAAGTAAATTACATAGATTCCCACATAAATATTGCATTAATTCATAACCCCAATATTCAATATAACATAATCGCAACATTCATAACAAAAGTAAAATAACACATACACAAATAATTCCAGAATACTTCTCTTTATTGATAATCCAGATTTCTAGTACAAACTCTGGTTACCCTGTGCACACAGCTGCAAGGGTCTATGCACTCAGCTGCAAATCCCCTTCCTACACTAAGACTATTCGCTCTTAGCTCTCACAGAACCATAAAATTACTCAAAACTCTACCAAAAACTTAGCTACCTTAGACTCTTCTAAGACTCCCTCTTTATACAATCCCATGGTCCACTGACCAAGGGAAGATCTCTTCAAGCTGACACAAACTATCTAAATGAAGGGAAGAAACCCTTTTTGACTACTTACATCTTCACACTCTGGGGCCATGAAATGCGGAGACTTTACATTCTTTCCTACAAAATTTGGGCTTTCTCCCCCAAAAATTGGGCTTTTAACCCCAAAATTGACCCCAGGGGACCGTTCCCAATAGGCACCCAACACAAATCTGGTGACTCGCCCTCGAGCCACTCTACTGGCACAGAGATCTTGTCGCGAAGACCTCCCAACTCTACTTGTACCACTGCGACTTCGGCGGTGCACTGTGTTGCCGCCTGCTACATCTGCTCGACCAGTTGCTCCATTGCTAGCCCTATGCCATCTACATGTACCTTATGTTTTGTTTCTTGTAGACTAGCCAGTTTTCTTTCAATGGTGGCCATGAGCATATATGCTTTTCCTAGCTAAGGCTTCAATCGAGCCTTCAATAATTATTCCCTATGCTATGCTATGTCAACCTTCTCTTTCAACGCCTTTTCTTCCTACAACTTCGCTAAGCTTTGGGTAATGGCGAGGGTGTGCGCCATCACTTTAACCTCATCATATCACTGATGTAGCTCCTGTGCCTTTTTTTCCAACCTCTGCACATTGGGATCCTCCTGTAAGTTGGTGACTACTTCGAGCAACTGCTCGAAGAGTGCAGTGCAATCCTTTACTACGTTATCTATGATATAACGACTTCCTTAACAAATTCCTCGCACTGCTCTCTGACTTCTGGTAGAGTTGAAGGCTAAGCCTTTAACTCAATTTCTATAATCTTAAAGTTCAATTCAAACTAAACCTTTACCAACTCTGTTCTCGCTTTGCACACTCCAGCAACGAGCTTCCGAGTTCTCACATCCACTGTCTCATCTTCGGGAATGTCCAGTTTTGGGACAGACCTGCATGCCTCAGCCACTACCTTGGCCATGCACCCATTCTTTTCCATGATGACCTTAAAGACATCAATAGTATAGTTCTTATGTGCAACCATATAAGCATTGTTCACCCATTTCTCACTGATAACATGTAGCGCGCACTGTTCAGGGGCCCGAATTTCCGCAATCAAACCATCTTGCAAAGTGTGAAGGACTTCACATGGAAGGGTGGCCAAATTGAGTCCAACCCCCTTGAGGGTACTGACAGTGGGCTTGTCAGCTTCTTCTTCTGTATTCAGTGCTCCGTCCGGCAGTGCTATTTCTTGGGGATCCAGTGTACGCGCCATCCATGCTGTGTCTAAAGTGCCAGGTTCCAAACTAGTTGACACCGTGCTACTCCATCTGACACTGGTCTGTACCTGCGATGCCTAGATCTGCAACTCATGAGACCTGTTTGAATGGAGCCCAAGGTCTATTTCTGCTACTACTCAAACTATTGCAATAGTTTTGTGGTCGCATCTGTTACCGCATCACCAATGTCATTCAAATCACCTTCAGTCAAGGTGATTGGGTCGAGGGAAGTCTTGTTGGCCTTGGACTTCTTTTACAACCCTACTTTCCCCTATTTCCTATTGCGCTTAATCTAGAATGGAGTAGTATCTGGGTCCTCTCCTCCCTGCTCTAATTGTTGTTCTTCCTCTTCTGTCTCCATGGAAGGTGACTTCTAAATCCTGTCAGAGCCACGCTCCTCCTCTTCTTCCTATCCTCCTGTTTGATTCATGGCAGTGTGCTCCACCTTGTTTTTATCCTTAGCCTCCTTATTCATTTTCTCAGCCAATTGTTCCATCTTAAACTTGACCTCTTCCTTTTTTGCTTCATTGAAGACTTGCTAGACCCAACTATCAGGTCTGAAGTAGTGTGCCAATCTACCAACCAGTGATGAAGGACTGTTGTGATCATGTTGTTTGTGGCCAGGTATGGAAGGTCATACCACTTTTGTTTTGGATCCTTTCGCGCGCACATGGAGACATGGTGGAAGTCCACCTTGAAATCCACATACTCTGTCCGCTGATCAAACACTTTCAGTGACAACCACAACTTGCAGTTAATGGCCATGTGGATACTAATCTTCATCAAGATCCAAAGGACCTTGCTGTCCTTGACCCTTTTGGGGTCCTTCTTAGCCAAGAGTGAAGTGAACTTCACTGCTTCTGGCAGGTCCCGAGTGACCAGAGGAAACTGACTATCCTCTAGTAACTCCCACGTGACCAGCACTATGGACAGCAACAACCATGCATAGTGAAACATTTTTCTTTGATCCAGCACCTCTCTGTAGTTTGTGAGGAACTCGGTGAAGAGGTAGCAAACCCAGTTGAACTGTATTCCCTCCGCGCACTAGGCCGTTAATAACACTACTACTGCTGGCACTTCATCTGCACGACACTTCCTCATAATCTTTCCTACCAGGAGCTAAGCACTACCTTGACTGTGGGGTTGGTTATGCTAGTGATGGAGTCACCACACGACTTCTTAGCAAGCTTAAATTTATCCTTCATTGCATCAGCAAGGTCATGCTCACCTGTCTTCCCACCAAATGCCATGGCCAAATTTTCTCCTGTGTGCGGCAGCCGAGTGATCCTATGGATTAGCATGTCAGTGATTGGTATCAGCTCCTCTAGCCATAGGCACCCATTATGCACCAAGCACAATATCTCCTTGATCACTATCATGGTTATGGGCGTGCGGTTGTAATGTGGTACCCACAACATGTTTAACAGACCAGCCTTATCCACCCCTTTTTCCCACTTTCTTGGCTCCAATGTGATAACACCAGAGTCTTTATAGAAGATGTGGTGCATGAGTTGATCTGTCACTAAGTGGGTAAAGTGCTTTATATCAGCCAAATCCCAATCCTCCAATTTTAAATGGGGGATGCACACCAGGCGTGGTCCTTCAAAGATGATTTTGTCTAGCAGCAAGGTGTATGTAGCATGACCTTGCTTTCATCAATATCCCTCGAAACCTTTGTCTTGCCTCTACGCAGAGGAATGTAATCAGGCAGTTTAGAGATAGGTTCGGACCCCTCAACATCAATGTCCTCTGCCCCCATGTTAATGTCTTCCTCACCCATATGGATTTCTTCAACATCTTCTTCAGGCTCTAGGTCAACTACCTTCCCCTTCTCCTGCATGATGGGATTTTCCTTTTGTGGGTGCTTTCTGGGTGACGCATGCACTTGTTGTGGCGCTTTCTGCTTATATTTCTTTGTTTTTAGACCCTCTTTGGTCGGCGTAGGCCTCAACCTGGGTGACCTCAGTGATTTAGGCATTTCTATCAGTACTTTGACGCTCACAACCTCTGGGGTAGCTCTCTCAATTGCCATTTCTACTTCTGGGCCAGTTCCCTTAGCCGCCATTGCTTCTCCAGTGATTACATTTTCTACGGGCACCAACATGATATTAGATAGCAACTCCTATGTTTCCTTTGGAATCTTCTCAAATGTTTAACTCACTATCAAAGCTTCAAAGTACTCATGGTTCGTATGCGCTTGAGGGCTCAACACCTCAATTCTCAAAATGCCAAGTGTTTTTCACTTGGTAGCCACCTGTAGTTTATAGGCATTTTCGAATTCAAATCTGAGCGTTGCCCCCAAAATCTGTTCATACATGTTAGATTGGCAATAGATTTTCACAGATATTGCCCTTAAATTCTAACTTAAATGCTGCCCCCCACTTCGTTTAGCCATTTTCCCACTGTCAAGTCATGGACAGTGACCATAACAGTCACTTTCCAATTTCCCTACGCGGTCCCTTCTTGGATAGCACCACTCTCCACATGTTTTCACTGACACTATGACATTGCTTCATTCCGCATCGTTCCTCAATCATGAAGCTCCCCAACCCGGGTAGTGTAGTTTATAGTCTCATGCCTCCTTTCAATTGCCTGGAGCACTAAGAATGTGCTTCCATCATATAGTCATCTAGCTGGATCGCCGATGTATGGCTTCAATCAGCTGCCATTCACTCACCCTGGGAATGGTTCTCCATTCAACTTTACCAACTGAACTGCTCCACCATCAGTAATCTCCCTGATGACATATAGCCCCAGCCAATGTGTTACACAGTAATTTGTCACCGTCCCTGTTACCCCTTCTCCCGTACATTGGAGGAATTATTTTGGGACCTGTGAGAAGTGACATAACCTGAAAACACTTGCATTGTATCCCCTTGAGTATGTACTTCATATGCCCTGAAGACACCTTCCGCAAAATACCCATAAAAGTAGCCCTTTTTCCATTGGCACTGTTCTACAGTGTATCTCTCGCGCTAATGGGGGAAATCCTCCAAAGAGGGTGCGCCAGCTAGCGCTCTGTCTCAAAGTCGCACTCGGGCCAACCCAGTTGGGTAAATTTTTTAACAAACAAACTTTCGAAGGTTCTTCCTAACCTATTCATCAACTAATTCCAGTTTGAGTTAGTTCAGTTGGGCTTCGAATCTCCATAGAAGGGCAGTAGTTCTCCACCTTCCATGGAAGCTTCCTTATGATAAGGCCAATCCCATGAATCTTGTGGATGATCCTATCTCCTTCTCCTTTCTCTATATAAGCTTGTCCTTTTGCCTCTGACAAGCTAGTTAGTAATTCTACTTTTCAAGCTCCAAATTCTAAGTCCCAAAGTCTGAGAATTGCTAAGCTCATGCTACAAGAGGTCTTGTTCATCCCCATAAGGCTATATCTTTAATGAGGAGATCCTTGTCCAAGTAACCAAGGAGAGAGAGGCCTGTTCCCCATTCCCATCAAGCTTTGCAAGGCATGTGTTGCTGATCACCCAGCCAAAGGAGGATTTTACGTCAGAACTTGGTTGTATTCTTCTTTGTTTATCAATAATAATAGACGAATATCATTATGGTTCCACTCTTATTGTCTTTATAATGATGTTTGAGTTATATCCTTTCTGACTGATATATAGTTGCATTTCTTGGATTTTATGCTTGTATTTGTGTTGTTCTTTGCATGTGCAAGTGTCCGTTCACGAGGATCGTGGGGATTGTGACCAGCTGGAGCGAAAGAATGGGAGTGACGACTCTTCTACTAATACTAGCATTGGATTCGAGGTAGGCCCTCATCATTGGTCTTTAATTTGCAATTAGGAACCTGTGTGTTAGCGTTGTTTGATTGTTGCTAGACCCCATTTAGGCTAGTGGGATCGCCTTTGTCCACAAAGGGGATTTACCTCCACAACAATTTGGCGACTCCACTGGGGAGTTGGCTTTTTGCCTTGTTGTTTGATTTGTAAACTTTAGACGAAGCCTGAAGTACGGCCAGATAGCCTTCGAAACGCTATTGCTCTACATTAGCAAAGTAGATCAACACCACTTCAGTCCATCTCTGGTTTGGTTTACGAACTGAACAGCTTGGAACTTGCCTTGTTTCTTGGTTATTTCTTGGTTTCTCTTGCTTGATTAGCTTTCTGGGTTGAATCCCTGTGTTGTTTCTTGCCTCTTGGTGTACCTAGGTATTGTTGATTAGGCCTTGGCTCTTTTTTTTTTTTTTTTTCATAGCAAACTCGGTTGGCGCTAGTTTATAGCGTTACAGTCGCGCCAGTTAGTGCAAGTTGCACATTTACAACCCGCGCAAATCCCTGAAAGGCACCTTTTGCAGCCTGACAGTCGCGCCAGGCCTGGAAACCTTTGAAGTTTGCTTGGCTGTGAACTTTTCGAGCTTGGGTTTTGTCCTAGGTACCTTTTTCAGACTACTTGAAGTGTTGGAGTGTGATTTGACTGGCTTTGATCGTTACCCTTTGGGTGTTTGATTTTTTCTATCAATTTCACATTTCTAGCCCTAGGGCATCTAGTGGCTTTGTGTGTCGAGCCTTCCTCAGGTGTTTTGATCTTTTTGTGGTCCAGTCGACTCTTTATTTGCTCCCTTACACTTGTTTGGTAGTTTTGAATCATCTTGTTGCATTATTTGAGTGATTTTCTTTGTCTTCACTTGAATTTTGCTTCGTCTCACTTTGAGCCTAGATCACACGGCTCATTGTTGTCTTTGGGATCTTTCTTTTTCTTTGGAAGTTTGATTTGTGATTTAAGGAACTGAATGTGCTTGTATTGAATAGAATTTGTTTGTGTTATTTGTCAAAGTTGTTTAGTGCATTTTTCCATCATCAAAAAGAAAAAATCTCTTTTGCTTTGAACTAGTTAATGAGAATTAGAACTTTTCATTTCGATTAGTGATTAGTGATCTTAAAAGGAAAGTTTATTAATTTTTATTAGCTGCATTAGGGAAGTTCTTTGTTGTTTTGTGATCGTTTCATTTGCGTGAAAGCTCTTAAACTCTCTCGTAACTAGTATTCATCGAATGAAATGACATGTTTTGGCATATAGATTGCGTTTAGGTAATTTTGAGACATTACATATGGTAGGACCTGAAAACCAAAACCTAACACAAGACCAACTTTAAAATAAACCGAATGAATCTAACAACGCATTGGATCATAACGCTCACATTCTAGAGGTCTAGGCTAGAGACGTGCTCCGACGTTGTTAAACCTAGTCACTTTTGTTTCCACTCAAGGTTGGGTAATTCCTCCCCTTGTGACTCAACTGTGGTCTAATACGGACTTGTGCTCCCACGTACCATCGAGTATATGGGGAGACTCCACTAGGTTATCATCCTTAATCCACAAGAAGCCATGTCTTCCGCCTTACAGCTCATAACGCACCGAACACAGCATTCGGGAAGATTGACTGCCGTACGGAAAGTCCTTGGTTTTCATATGATTGCTAAGGTGTATATGCAGTTTTATGGATTGTCTAGTAAACCCCTTGCCTAGTTCTCTAGAGTAGTCACTTTTTGATCCTTTTCGGACTCCCTAAAAGAAAAGGCTCACTTGAGCATTTGTCACTTCGGGCTCACTAAATATTAGAAGGCGACTAGAGTCATCTTTTTGTCCTTTTCTCGACTCTTTAAAGATGAAAAGGTCAAGTTATGTCCTGATGTCTTAAAATTTATTCGGCCACGTTCACACTTACCCTGTTAGATCTTGTTTGCGTTAGTTTTGAGCAGGGTCTTTTCTCGTTAGCTTGTCTAGGATTTTTGAATTAAATCATCATGGCGGATCCATCAATCCCGTATCCCATCCCTAGTGACCAAGGGTCTCCTTCTTCTGCTGCTCTTGAGACACCGGTTTGTGGTGACACTTTTCCTGTTATTCCAAGTGTCCAACTGTTGAACTCTCGTGCTCCAGAAGACAATCTTCATGACCTATTTTGGAACCCTGTTTGGGAACCTTACGAAGAGGATTTTCCCTCTATTCCTACTGGTGTTTTGGTCCCAATGTCTTCCTTTGATATGGAGGACACATCTCCTATAGTGAGTGAGACACCTGTTTTGTCAAGTATCGAGACTCCTATCCCAGCCACATCCCCGGTCATATCTACGGCCTTCACTGTCACCCCTCTCGTTGTTACAGTGCCCTTACGCTATAGGGCTTTGAGGGATGCCATGGGCTCTAGGAACTCCTCTTCAGGTACCATGTGGGATCATAACATCATTCCCACTACAGGATCTTTTGTTTCACAAGTTCACAATACCATTGTCACGTCAGTTCCAATCATTCCGACTGTTTGTGTCGCATCTTCAACTCCAGTTGTTAGTGTCGTTACGGCGTCTTCGATCATAACTACTGTTGCTGGTCCGTCCTGTGGTCTAGTACATAGTGGCCAATCAGCGCATACACCCAGAGTTGTTAATCTTGTAGTTAGTGACCCACCTTCTTCTAGTGCCATTCCACCAGGGGAGGCATATATTCAGTATTTGCATACCGTCCAGAATCCGGGTGTGCAAGGTCCTTATTATGACCCCATAGGGCATCATTTATATACTTCCTTGCCATCTCAGCCTGCGATTGAGGTCTCGGTCCCATTAAGTGTCGCGTGGGGTACCACTGGTTATGGTGGTGGCCAAGCGCTCCGTCTGGATCAAGGACAGCCTTACCAAGGACCATCGTATCAAGGTCAGCCATCCTACACGCAGACTAATTATGGGCAGCAGAATTATGGCCAAACCTATCCAGGGCAACCTGGAGGCCAACAAGGACAACCCTTCCGGGGACAACCTTCGGCCTATGGTGGTCTGTCTTTCACCTACCTTGGGCAACCCTCTGGAAATCCGAGACAACCTTATGCTCAACAAGGACAACCTGGAGTGTAGCAGGGATACCCTTCTGGTCAACCCTACAGGAATCCGGGACAACCTTATGCTCAACAAGGACAACCTGGAATCCAGCAAGGGTACCTTTCTGGGCAGGGTGGTCAGCCTTACGTGTAGCAAGGCCAGCCCACTGCTCAGCCTAGTCAACCATATGGATATGTTGGTCAACCCCAAGGTCAACCAATCGTTCATTCCGCTCAGCCATCTAGTCTGCAAGGACAACCCTTGGTTGTATAAGGACAACCTAACACCCAGCAAGCTCAACCTTCTGGGCAAGTAGGTCCATCCCAAACTCAACCAGGGAAACCTTCCGACCAGGTGGCCCAAACTCAATCTTCTCAAGGACATCTTTCTAGACCTACTCAACCGGGCATGCAGATGGTCGTTGCTTCTCAAGCTCAACCCGGTTTTCAGCTCCAGACTCAAACTGGTCTCTAGATGCAAGGTGGGTTTCAATCCCAACCTTCTTACCAAGCGCAGCCTGGTCCCCAGGCTCAATATGGAGCCCAGCAACCGTATGGATACCAGCAACCCCAAGGGCAAGCTCAGTTTGCCCCATATCAAAATTATCAACAAATGCAGGTCGCTCCTTATCAAAATTATCAGCAACAGTATGTTGCTCCTCTAGGTCAGTTTGGTAATCAATGGGGCGCTGGGGGGCAGATCTAGGGTCAACCGTCCGGTTATGGGTATAACCCTTATGGATAGAGTCCCTATGGATAGAACCCTTATGGGCCCAGTCTGTCCGGACAAAATCAATGGGGGCAACCAGCAACTAGTCGAAACTCTGGTACTACCTCGTATCCACAGCCGCAGATGTCCTTCAATCCTCAGCTACCATTCTTAGCAACGTTGGAACTGCCAAATGTATCTAAATTAACTAATGATCCTATCTTTCATAATCCATTCTAGCCACCGGTTCCAACCAAGATACCCAGCGATTGTCCCAAATTTGATGGCAAAGCTGGAGAAGATCCTCAAGCCCATATCATGACTTACCACCTTTGGTGTTCGTCAAATTCATGGCTTGATGATTCAATCCAGCTCCACCTTTTCCAAAGGACTCTCACCGACTCAACTGCTAAATGGTACATTGAGTTGACTCATGCGTCCTTTCAAGATTTCAATTCATTGGCAATGGCATTCCTAACTCATTTTCAGTTACCCATTCTGTATGAGACGGGAACGCATCTCCTTACGTCTCTCAAACAGGACACGACCACGCACATCTCTAATCATATACATGAATGGAGACGGCGTCGTCGGTTGATCAAGTTCTGGATTCCTGATCAACTCCTAACCGATTGGTTCACGACCTCCTTTGTCCCTAAAATCGCACGAAACATTGCTATGGGATCTTGTGTAACTAAAGAGCAAGCTATCGCGCATGCTCAGTACCTCGACTTAGTTTATTCTCAGTTAGGTACTTTATATGAGTATTTGTCTAATGCCCTGAGACACGGTACATCCAAAGCCCCGCCAAAGCCATCTGTTGACGGTGTTATTGGCTCTGTAAATCTGTTGTCGAAGAAATCATCCTCGAACCCTGGGAAGCAAAAATCGAATGCTTCAAACGAAAACACTTCTCAGTGTGGATCTAATTCTGGAAGTACTTCCGAGGTCAATGCCGTCCAGTCCACCACGGTGGACAAAGCCTCGAAAGGAAAGAAAAACAGGAAAGCAAAGAATAAATCTGAGCAACCCAAACAGGACTCCTCCAAATCTCCACCCGAGGAAGGAGCCAAACGTAAACTGAAGTATCCTTGTCTTATCTATGACGAGGATCACTATACCAAAGACTGCCCAAGGCGGTCTGAAGTTAGTCGTTTATTGAAATGTGCTCCTAGGATTCCTGTGGTTCTGAAAGAACCTTTCCCCTCACAGCAAACTCAAATGGTGGCCGAACCATCCTCGTCTTCTTCTCCCTTTGGTTCCCAAGTGTTCATGGCTAGAACCATTCCCGTTCATGTAACGACTCGAACAAAGGAATATCCGTCATCCGCCGGGAAGGAGCCTGAGCTCCCCTCAAGCGCTCCTCCATCCAGTTCTGGTCTGCTCCACATCGAGAGACCTAGCACTGAGACGCCCATTCGACCCCCTCCTAAAGGTGTACTCCGGAGATCGTCTTACAACCCAAATGCTCGTGCTACCTAGCACTATAGCAGCGTGGAGCACTTAGCTCAGGCTCCGTCAGCTATGTCCACTTTAGAAGTTCTCCAGAGCTGCCCCCCCCAGAGGAAGTCCCTGCTATCGGCCATCGGTGGCATTGACCCGGCCAATTCGGATTTAATCACCTTTGATACCGAGAGCCATGTCCCAAGACTGCCTCATCAAATCACCTTCCTCATTCAAGTCATCATCAATTCGAAAACAATTCATCATACAGTTATTAATGAAGGCGTGTCAACTTGCATCATGTATGTTGCTTGTTGGAAAGTGATCGAGTCTTCGACTTTGAGTTAGTCTCCCACGACACTGGAAGCCTTTGATGGAAGAGAATCTCGCCCCTACGGTATCCTTCAAGGATTGCCGATTACTTTGGAAGGGAAGACCGTTGAAGTGGAATTTGAGGTCGTTGATGAAAATCTTACTTACAACCTCCTTTTGGGTCGAAGCTGGACATATGCCATGCGTGCCGTGGCTTCGTCCCTCTTTCGTGTCCTTTGTTTCCCTCATCATGGGAAAATAGTCACGGTAGACCAGCTCTCCTTCTTCGCTTCTTCTTCCGAAGGCAATGTGCCTTTCGTAGAGCATACCTCCATCCCCTTCGAGAGTGTGGGAGCCGGGCTCTTCAAAGATCCCACCCTCATGGGTGTCTTTTCACTCCCACCTCCAAACGTCACCTCTATGAGTATGATTTCACTTCGTTCTGATCCTTGGGTCCTCCCCCCCATTGACCAGATAGAATCGTGGGGCGAGGAGATGCCGTTGAGTCCTGCCAAGCTCAACTACATCGAAGTTGCTGTTGTATCTGTTCCTCCTGCTGAATCTGCTTCTTTAAGTGGAGCTCTTGACTCATACGACTACTCCCCTTGGCTTGGAAATTGTGCTTCTTTGGATCCATTAAAGGAAATATTTCCTTCCGACGAAGCCATCATAGAGACCATGTCTCTCGAGGAATCTCCGTGGTTCAATCTTCATCAATGTTCCTCGTTTCTCCCTACCCTTCGGGAAATGTTGGCTTGTCTCGAGCAGTTTGCTCCTTGTCTCCCTTCACAACCCCTTCAGACACCCATTCAAGTATATCAAGTGTCCTCTTAAGGGAATTTGGGAAACATTATGCAGACTCAACCTATCGACATCTCTATCAAACTAGGGATCGTCGAGCACATTTACATCGGAGTCACTTGTACTCCTGAGGAAATTCAAATCTATATAGCTCTTTTTCACGAGTTTCGTGACGTCTTTGCCTGGTCTTATGAAGACATGCCCAGCATTGATCCAAGCATTGTAGTGCATGAGATACCTACGTATCCAGGAGATAAACCTATTCGTCAGTGTTTACGCCCTGTGCACCCCCGAAAGGCTGCAGCGATTAAAGCGGAAGTCGAAAAGCTTCTTAAAGTTGGCTTCATCTACCCCATCCCACTCACAGATTGGGTCTCTAACATCGTCCATGTGGATAAAAAGCAGGGTACTATTCAAGTCTTTGTCGATTATCGTGATATTAATCGAGCCTGTCCAAAAGATAACTACCCCACACCCTTCATTGACCAGCTCATTGATGAGTGTGCTGGGAGTAAGATATATTCGTTTATGGATGGCTTCTCTGGGTATAACCAGATTAATATCACACCAGCTGATCAACACAAGATGGCCTTTATCTGTCCGTGGGGTAATTTCGCTTATAAAAAGCTCCCTTTCAGTCTTAAGAATGTCAGCGCCACCTTCCAACACGTGATGTCTTATGCCTTTCATGATATTCGGAACATCGTGCAGCCTTACCTGGATGACCTTCCCGCTCATTCAGCTAAGCGCCAAGACCATCCGATGCATCTCCGCGAAATTTTTCTCTATTGTCGACACTACCATATTCGACTTAATCCACATAAGTGTGTCTTCTATGAGGAGTCTGGCAGACTTCTCGGGTTTATCTTCTCCCGAGAGGGCATCCGCTTGGATCCCCTTAAATTCGAGGCCATTTTGAATCTTCCTCCCCCTACTTCTTTGCGGAAACTACAGAGCTTGCAAGGTAAAGCAAATTTCTTACGACGATTCATCCCGAATTATGCCGAGGTGGCAAAAGGTTTCACGCGGTTACTGAAGCACGACACCTCGTTTCGATGGGATGCCATAGATCAAGAGTCTTTCAAACATCTTAAAACTCTTTTGGTTTCCACTCCTTTGTCGCGTCCTCCAAATTATCATCGTGATTACACGTTGTATCTGGCCGCTGTTGATACCACCATCGGCATGGTTCTTGTTCAGGATGACGATGATGGCACTGAACATGTCATTTATTATCTTAGCCACAATTTTTAGACACTGAATCTCAATATGCTTATGTCGAGAAGTTGGCACTGGCCACTGTTTGTGCCGTCCAACGCTTTCGTCATTACATCTTGTTGCGTACTACGACAGTGATCTCTGATTGCAACCCAATGACGTACATTTTGTCACGTTAGTTGCTGGGGGGCAAGTACTAAAAGTGGATAGTCATCCTCCAAGAGTTCGACTTGGAATTCACTACTTCCAAGTCTAAGAAATCGCTTGTCTTCACTGAATTGTTGTGTTCTTTGCCATCCAATGCTGCCTCCTCTCAGTTAGAGGATTCCATTTCGGACGAAACTCTCTTCCTCATCAGCACCCTCGATCCCTGGTACGGGGATATTATTGTCTACTTACAGATGTCCTCCTTTCGTCCTAAGACATCTAAGGATGCTCACCGACGGATCCGCCATCAAGCCCAACCATATCGCATCGTTGGGGACACCCTGTACCGTCTTGGCGTTGATTCTATTCTCTGCCGATGCTTAACTCTCGAAGAAGAAGAGAGATTTTTAAATGACTGCCACTCTGGTGCTTGTGGCGGTCACATGTCTGGATATGCCACTACACAAAAAATCCTCCATGCTGGTTACTTTTGGCCCTCCATTTTTAAGGATTGTATTCTTGTCGTCCGTTCATGTCATGAGTGCCAAATTTACCAACGGAAGATGCGTGCGCCCCCTTCTCCACTGCACCCCGTTGTTACCGTCGATCCTTTTGCCAAATGGGGCATCAATTATATGACCTGTAACCCTCGCTCGACTGGGGGGCATGGGTACATCATCATTGTTGTTGATTATTTCACGAAATGGGCCGAGGTGATGCCTACATTGTCTGAAGACGGTCACACCGCAGCGCAGTTTTTGTTCAACCATGTTATCTCACGGTTCGGAGTCCCCCAAGCCATCGTCACTGATCACGGAAAGGATTTTCGTAATCACATGATGACCGAGCTTACAACCCAGTTGGGCCTACAACATGATAGTTCAACCCCATACTATCCTCAGGCCAATGGTCAAGTAGAAGCCGTGAACAAGGTCTTGGTCACGATGCTTCAACGAACCATTGGCATGCATAAGTCCAATTGGCATTTGATGTTGTTCTCTGCTTTGTGGGCCTACCGCACCTCCATGAAGGATGCCATCAGTTTCACTCCCTTTCAGTTGGTTTATGGACTGGAGGCTACCCTTCCTATTAAGTGTGAGATTCCTTCGTTAAAGTTAGTCGTTGAATTGCTCCCTGATACTACTCCGGTAGAAGAGTGTCTTCTTTACTTGGAACGGTTAGACGAGACTCATCGACTAGCCTCCTTAGCTATTGAAGCACAAAAGAAGCGAGTGAAAACTCACTTCGATAACACTGTTTATCCCCGCTCTTTCATTGAGGGAGACTTGGTCCTGCTCTACGATCAATCTAACGATAAGCTGGGGGCAGGAAAATTCGAGCCCATGTGGCACGAGCCCTACATTGTGAAAAGAGTTTTGCAAAAAGGGGCCTACGAGCTTATTGATTACGAAGGGAATCCCCTGGACAAGCCCCGAAATGAGCTTTATTTGAAAAAATATTATGCATGAGTCCATGCACTCTATTTTTGTATATACATGTGCTTTCAGCAAGTGTGTTGTGTGTGCATGTTTTCATGTTTTTATTTTGGTGTGTCAGCGTGATTTCCATTTATTGTGTCTTTTTGCTTCTTAGACAGACGTCTGGATCGCCTTACGTTGGTTTCGCTGATGGTGCCTCCCGCAGTACGCGCAACTTGTCCTCTGCGGCATGGGTGATCTACGATCCTCGTAGTGAGTTAGTAGACATTCAAGGGGTTTTTCTAGATTGTACAACGAACAATGTCACTGATTATAGTGTTGTGATTGAATTATTAGCTGAGGCGATTAACCTCGGCATTTGAACATTGGTTGTAAACTTGGACTCTCAGCTTGTTGTCCACCAACTCAACGGGTGTTATTCCGTTAGAGACCATCGAATTTTAAGGTTGTATTTACATGTTAAGTTGTTAGAAAGGGATTTTGATTTCATTACTTATCAACATATTCCAAGATGACTTAATACATTAACCGATGCATTAGCTAATTATGTGTTGGACAGGCATTTGCATAATATGTATTCCAACATAGCGTAAGAAGCATAAAGCACAATAAACCATAAAACATATGTATATATATATATATGTGTGTGTGTGTGTGTGTTTATGTGTGTGTGTCCAAAATGTTTACACCGCGTGCATCATCAAAAAATAATACATGTTTGTCTGAGTACATCCGAAGACAACATGTCTCTCAAAAAATATGCATGGAAAAGAAATCCTAAATATCTAGTCCCAGTGGTGCTCATGGTAGCACGTCACCGCTCGCACTAAACGTCTCAGGAGTCGGTGGATGCAAGATGGCGCCCCCACCGTGTGCCTCTAGTACGCTAGCGGGACATCTGCTAACCGGGCGTAATCTGGAATCCCTCGAGTGATAGCCTCGAGGTTCTGAATGAGCTCTCCTCTATCACCACCCTCCTCTTGAGGATCCGCTACTGCTGTTGGGTGTCTCCTCGCAATGGGAGACATGCCAGCTGGATGCTCCGGGCCAGCATCTGCATATGCATATAAATGTCATTAGGACAAGCATGTATTAACCAAAAAAAGATCATAAAAACATAAAATAAAATAAAAACAAGATCATACCAATCTCCTCATCCCAGTCCTCTCCCTCTGGCAGAGGGAGGTCAAGGTCTCTGGTGAAGTCTGTCCCCGCATACGGCCAGTCCTCCACCACAATCAGTTGGCGGCGAAGCCACCCGAAAAACTCAAGTCTGAAAGACATCTGCTGACCGCCCCCCCCTCGGCATCAGTGCCACCCATCGAGCCATCCTCAGCTCTCGAGGTGCTGGGTCAGGAAAAAAGGCCCCTTGGCCCTAGAAACTTGGCACACGTTCCAAGAAGAACATCACCAAGATGGAGCCGTACCCGAACTGTTGCAGCTTGCCTCGCTTGGCCTTTGTCAATTGCCTCTTCATGTTGGTCGTCACAGCTGACGCCCAATTGAAGATCGTCGAGCTAAGGCACTCTGTCGCTAATATAAAGTGGTTCTTCGTAGCTTCATGGGGTGCTTTTGTGCCCGTAGCTCATGTGAAGGTGAATATCAAAGCTCTGAGTGTCAGGTCCTGGATAGTGGGGATATCCACTTTCGAGCTACCCGACCCATATTTTGCCTCTGGGCAAACTCAAGCCTTCACCTCTTCCATATTCTCTCCAGATGGCTTGCTACCTGTCAATCAAGGCACCGGCCCTCATCGTGACAATCCAGTAAGGAAATAGACATCAGATACATCTAACTCCAACACTTGGTCCCGTATCTGAAACACATGTTCCTCTACGTCCCACAAGTTGATCAGATACTGCAAGAGCTCTGGCTGAGCTCGTAAATAGGACAGTAGGAAATATTTCTTGAGCCCACAAGCTTTGAGAGCTTCCTTGCAGTCCTCATCCACTAAGGCCAATGTGTCCACTTGGTCATGTTCTCGTTCCTTCCATACGATTACCATTTTCGCGTATTTCCCTGCAATCACTAGCCCAAAACAATGAATTAGATCCTTGTGCAACTTAAAAATGCAGTGCAATCATTTGAAATTTGTTAAAAATTGACCCAAAAACCCACGTGGTCATTGGCGCGACTGTTTCTAAAATAGTCACGCCCATGGGCGCATGCCTTTAGGGAAAAATTTCCCCATTGGTGCGGGTCCGTGCCTGAAACCCACGCCAATGGGCGCAACCCTTATTTTTTAAATCCCTCCCATAGAGGATGAAAAAAATAGTCTAAAACAAATTTGATATGGATGGAAATGGAGTGGGGGAAGAGACCTCTTACCTGACACTGACGACGCTCCGAATAGTCAACTGGATTTGTCGTAATCGTCGCTTGAAGATTGCACACCAAAAGCCCTAATGTCGCTCTCCAAAGGTAAAAGGTGAAAAGTAATTTCTTGTTTTACCATTTTCACCCATTTTATAACTTTTTGACCCTCAAATAGGTTTTAAAAGTCATTTTATGAATATTTTAATGTATAATTGTGTCGAAAACGGATTTTACACCAGTTTCTTGTGCAGCGGCAGGTGTTTGTGCGACTTAGGCAGCGAAACGCGTTGTATTTTATACTTTTTCGGACTCGATAAATACACAAAAAAGTCACTTTGGAGTCACCTTTTTGCTCTTTTCTAACTCTCTGAACGTGAAAAGAATGCCGGATTGGCCCTCTTGACTCATTAAATGTAAATGAGAGGCGGTCATCTTTAAACCCTTTTCCGACCGTGTAAAAACGAAAAGGTTGTCGGACCCTTGTCGTTTCAGGTTCCTTAACGGTCACGAAGCGACGTGGTTTCGATCACTTTTTTACGTTTTCAGATCGGAATCACTACTTATGAAAAGTACTCCTCAATCGTAATGATCGGACAATTCTTTCGAGCATTGTTTTATACTTTTTCGGGCTCAAGAGACACAACTTTACGAAAAAGGACACCCCTGGAGTTTACTTTTCCGTTGTCTTTTCAAACTCTCTAAACATGAAAAGACATCGAGTTCTTCCTTTGTCAGACTCGTTAAATCTTAATGACATCAGATTCCGTCAAAATGACGCCTCCCAAGCATATGTTATCCCCGTCAAGATTGTCATCCAAAAATAACTGGGTTACTCACCAGAAATGGTGGGGAAAAAGGAACCACAATTATCGTCGTGTCGGCAGTATGTCGCTCTTGAACATGGCACTTGTCTACATTCGTGTCTGGGTGGGGACATCTCATCTTGTTTTTACACTTGCCTCCATGGGTTTGTGTTATCCTATTTGACCTCTCATCTGATCATTGCCTTGTCGCCATGACCCGTGATCATTTGATGTCAAATACTACCAAGTCTGCTGTCGTGCTGCCAATATGTTCAAGAGAAGTTGACCTCTGCAGAATACTCAACCTTCCTCTGATACCTCATACAAAATATCTTATCCTTCTCTGTCTCATGTCGATGATGTGGGAAACATTATGGCCCACCTTCGATTAAGGTCACTTCCTGTCAACTTCAGCTCATTATCGAGGAAGTTGACTTAGAGACTCCCTTCAGGTGCCTTGGAGCCTGCATGCCTCAATGGCAGGTTCTTCGTGTTCGATGTGAGGTTTTCAACATTGGCCTCCGATCGAATGATTCTACCGGTGTTTGACACTGGCTCACTGATTCACACGCCGTGGATTATACCTATAGTACCTTGAGGACCATTGTCATTATTGGTGGTACCTCTCGCGTCTGTTAACAGTTTTCATCATTGACTAGTAATTAGACGATGTTCTTGCATGTTTGACTTTGACTCCCATATTCGCATGCTTGAACTTGTACTTTGTTCGGGTCGAGATGGAGCGCAAGACCCTGGATTTTGTATGTTGAGATCCAGGTTGCGATTTTGTGGATTATTATGATCATTCCATGACTCATTTACTGGATGGCTGCGACCATGCCTGAGTCTACTTATCGATCCTCACTGGATGGCTGCATCCATACCTTGGATCCAGATTTTTATGTACTCTGCTATGAATGGCTGCGCCCATACCACATACATCATGTACTTGAGATATCAGTTGTACTTCTTTATGCAGGTTCTCCGGTAGCCGTGTTTTCAGTCGACCGTGTTCTTGTAAAGCATTTCACCCCTCTCTCTCTCGGGCCTCATATTTTAGGGGGCATCTGTTACACAGTAATTTGTCACCGTCCCTGTTACCCCTTCTCCCGTACATTGGAGGACTTATTCTGAGACCTGTGAGAAGTGACATAACCTGAAAACACTTGCATTTTAT
>APFE031117176.1:53404-89529 GCA_000404065.3 Pinus taeda
CAAGCTTTGCAAGGCATGTGTTGCTGATCACCTAGCCAAAGGAGGATTTGACGTCAGAACTTGGTTGTATTCTTCTTTGTTTATCAATAATAATAGACGACTATCATTATGGTTCCTCTTATTGTCGTTATAATGATGTTTGAGTTATATCCTTTCTGACTGATATATAGTTGCATTGCTTGGATTTTATGCTTGTATTTGTGTTGTTCTTTGCATGTGCAGGTGTCCGTTCATGAGGATCGTGGGGATTGTGACCAGCTAGAGAGAAAGAACGGGAGCAACGACTCTTCTACAAATACTAGCGTTGGATTCGAGGTAGGCTCTCATCATCGGTCTTTAATTTGTAATTAGGAACCTACATGTTAGCGTTGTTTAATTGTTGCTAGACCCCATTTAGGCTAGTGGGATCACCTCTGTCTGCAGAGGGGATTTACCTCCACAAAAATTTTCTGTTACACAGTAATTTGTCACCGTCCCTGTTACCCCTTCTCCAGTACATTGGAGGACTTATTCCGGGACCTGTGAGAAGTGACATAACCCAGTTGGGTAAATTTTTTAACAAACAAACTTCCGAAGGTTCTTCCTAACCTATTCATGAACTGATTCCAATTTCAGTTAGTTCAGTTGGGCTTCAAATCTCCATAGAAGGGCAGTAGTTCTCCACCTTTCATGGAAGATTCCTTATGATAAGGCCAATCCCATGAATCTTGTGGATGATCCTATCTCCTTCTCCTCTCTCTATATAAGCTTGTCCTTTTTCCTTTGACAAGATAGTTAGTAATTCTACTCTTCAAGCTCCAAATTCTAAGTCCCAAAGTCTGAGAATTGCTAAGCTCATGCTACAAAAGGTCTTGTTCATCCCCATAAGGCTATATCTTTAATGAGGAGATCCTTGTCCAAGTAACCAAGGAGAGAGAGGCATGTTCCCCATTCCCAACAAGCTTTGCAAGGCATGTGTTGCTGATCACCCAGCCAAAGGGGGATTTGGCATCAGAACTTGGTTGTATTCTTCTTTGTTTATCAATAATAATAGACGACTATCATTATGGTTCCACTCTTATTTTCTTTATAATGATGTTTGAGTTATATACTTTCTAACTGATATATAGTTGCATTTCTTGGATTTTATGCTTGTATTTGTGTTGTTCTTTGCATGTACAGGTGTCCGTTCACGAGGATCGTGGGGATTGTGACCAGTTTGAGTGAAAGAATGGGAGCGATGACTCTTCTACAAATACTAGCGTTGGATTCGAGGTAGGCCCTCATCATCGGTCTTTAATTTGAAATTAGGAACCTGCATGTTAGCGTTGTTTGATTGTTGATAGACCCCATTTAGGCTAGTGGGATCACCTCTGTCCATAGAGGGGATTTACCTCCACAACACAATGCATCTGAAATTTTCCTGGAAATTTATCAAAATGTTCCTGGAATTTTTTCAAAATTTCTGTCATATAATAGAACTAAATCATTTACCTTGATGGTGTGCAGTTTAATGTGTTGATCGTGTCATGCCTTTTCACGCTCCTTTTGAACTTGTTGATGGAATCCAGCTAGGAATCTATCCTCCTCAAGCTCTATTACCTGCACAAGCCTCTCTTCTAGGGCTCTGTGATCCACCATTCTTATGAATGCCACTATGCATGGACTAGGTACAATGTACTCCATCGACATCACAGCTTCCACGCTATAAACCAGCCTGAACCACGTTTTTCCAGTCAACTTCTTGCAAGTCGTTTTATAAGCCCATAGTACCATGGGCATGCGCACATCCCAGTCATTCCTTTGAGCATTGCAAACCTTTGTTAGTGCATTCTCCAATATCCTATTAAATGCTTCTATCGTTCCATTAGCCTGTGGGTGATAGGGTGTGCTCTTATAATGGTAAACTTGAAACTCTTACGTCATCGCGCTGATCGTCTCATTAAGAAAGTGTGTACCGCAATTGCTCATTAAATTTGTTTTGACAACCAAACCTTGTTAGCACGTACTCAAAGATAAATTTTGTTGTTATCGTGCTTGTACAGTCTTCACAACTTGTGCCTTCACCCATCTGGTTACCTACTCAGTCATGGTGATGATGTACTACACACCTGTCTTCTTCCCTAGAGGCTGAATTGGTCCCACAAAATAAATTGCCCTCTTCTCGAAGGGTTGTAGTGATATCCACAGATTCAATGGCATCTCATTCTTGTACAAGGGTCTACTAGTATTTTAGCATGTGTCACATTCCCTACAATACACTTTTGCATCCTTATGCAAGGTCAAACACCACAACCCAATGTGTAGAATCTTCAGCACTATTGCTTTTCCTGCATTATGGCCTCCTGCGGCTCTGCCATGAGCCTCAGCAAGGATGTTGTTTTGTTCAAACTCTCGCGCATAACGTTGCAATATTTCATCTAATCCCATTTTGTACAAGTGCCCTGCAATGACAGAAGAGTTTGTCGCGCGCACCACTAGGTCCTTCTTCTGTTGACTTATATATCCTTTTGGAGCCGTACCTGTCATCAGGAAGTTTATAATATCTTCAAAGTGGTTGTCCCCGATGCACACTGCAAAGAGTTGTGTGTTAGGTAGTCCTTCCTCCAAATTAGTAGGCTCTTCACCAATTTTAATGCATGATTAGGTCCCACATTCAATTTTCCTGGTTTCACAACGACTTCAAAATCATATTCCTAGAACAACAACAACCACCTGCATATCTTTCCCCCTAACACAGGCTTGTTGAATAGGTATTTCAATGTAGAATGGTCTACATACATCTTAAAATGTCCACCCAACAGATAGTGCCTAACTTCTGGAGTGCATACACCATAGCTAATCTTTCACCCTCTATCATGGAATAGGTTTTCTCAGCTTTGGACAACTTCCTACTTGTGAACGCTATAGGATGATCCAAGTTCCCCTCACCTGCCTTTGTCATTACTACTCCCAACGTAATATATGACATATCCACATGCACATGAAACTCCTTTTTCCAACCAGAGAAGACTAGGATCGACACGGTGACCATTTTCTCCTTTAGCACATCCAATATCTTCTGGCATTCTTCATTCCAATAGAATGTAACATCCTTCTTTAATAGTTATTCCATCGGCGCGGTGATCTAGGTGTAGCACTTGATGAACTTCCTATAGTATCCCGTATGTCCCAACATTGTGCACAACTGTTTCACACTCCTTGGCGACTCCAAATTGATTATGACCATGATGTTCGCAGGGTCTACCATCAAGCCTTGTCTGCATACCACATGACCCAAAAAGATTCCAAAATGGACACACAACAAACATTTCTTCATATTGAGCACAATCTGGTACCTCCAGCATGTGTCTAGCATCAAGTGTAGACTTGCCACATGGCGCTTTACCAATCCAAACACTGTCCAACAATCAAAGTGTACCTCCAAAAATTTCTGAATGAAATCCTTGAGCACCGTGATGACTACATGCGAAAGGATTATCAGCACGTTCTTCAGCCCAAAAGGTATCATCGTATACTGGAAGCATCCCCATTCAATCATGAAGGGCATCTTACTTATATCCTTCAGTGTGATCTTGATCTGATGGTACCCAGAGAACCCATCACTAAATGAATATGCTTCTTAGTTGCTAACATTATCCTGGACCTCATCGGTGAATGGAGTTGGGAAGGGATCATGCACGCAGGCATTATTCAACTTCCTGAGATGTATGCATATCCTTATTTCCTCATTCTACTTCTTTTCCTGAACCGCTATTGGGATCACCCAATCAGATTCTTCCACTAGTTCAATAATACCTGCCGCGAGCATCTTATCTAACTCTAAGAGGACCCTTTCTTTGTACTTCAGATTGAGGCGGTAAGGTATTTGATTCACAGGTTTCGTGTCTAGTTTTAGGGTGATCTTCATGACATCCAAGTCTACTATTATCCATTTCAGATCTGAGAACTTCGTGGGGAACAGATCCTGAAAGAGTTGTTACGGTGTCTATTTGAATTTCTGTAACAAATGGAAATTGTCTGTCGCATGTTTCCCAGCTACCTGACAAATAGCACACCATATCATGGGCCCTATATTTGGCCTTGCTACAACTTGCGGCCTCAGAGGCATTGGCCCCCTTGCTGCAACATAATTTGAAAAAACTGGACAATGATCTTTGTCATGCCCCTAACTTTTGCACTTTAGGCATTGTTATCACTCAAGTTTTTTTCCTTAGAAGTTATTAAAGAAGGAATGGCTTGAGGTAACCACAAACCAATCCTTTAGACTCAGGTTCTAGCCAACCTAAGTCTAGAGATGGCTCTCTCTTTATAATTTAGTGTTTTTTGATATGATATTAGGCTAGTTATTAATGCTTAAGGAATTTGTTTTGATTTATTTGGTGGAATTAAGGAAACATATGTGCAGAGTAGGTATTCAGGCCATTGGGCTATGGAGTCAAGTAGGAAATTTTTATGAGGATTTGATTAATCATCGAGGTAAGAGTTCATAAGGCAAGCTAGCATAGCAAGGACAAGTTTGAAGGTTTCAATGGATGAAAATCTTAACCAGGGCCAAGGGCAATGAAGAATCCTTAACAGGGATTAAGATGAAGAAGGGAGGTTTGGCAAATAGCAAGGGCAATTAAGAATCCTGTACTAAGGGCCAATAGAGGGGATGAATTATAGAAGTAAGGGAGTAACTAAGAATTCCAAAACTTAAGCAATTTAGTAGAAAACATTAAATAAGAAAACAGTTAAAACAGAGAGCACTTAAGCTAATTTTGATGATATTGTTCCTTGTTTTCTTTCAAAAATTATAAGAAACACATATGATATTTCATAACATAAAGGAAAAAAATAATCAAACTCAGAGAAGTGATACTTATTTGTTTCCCACATTGCACATGAATCAAGTGAAATATCCTCAGCCTTATTTAATCCAGTAAACCAGTCCAGCCTTGATCACAGTAGCTCCTTTAGCTCAAAACAAAAAGTCTACAGAAATGCTTTTTAATCCACCATAATTATTTCAATTTGTGAAGTATTTATACAAAAATTAATACAAAATATCTCATAACTCTATGAGATTTATTTTAGGAAACAAAAGTTATCTTCCACATGAAGATAGAGACAAATGGAAAATAGATTGTTTGCTATCCCTTTATTTGTGAATGTACTGGATACTGGAACTCGGATTTGGCTCTTGCAGTTGCCTTGGTATTTATGTGTTGGATTTCACTCTTATCTTCACCTATTGATACTCTTTACCTATTTTGTTTCATCCTTTCATCCTGTATTACTAGACTATACCCTAGTAAACATCTTTTACTCCACAGATTTACTATAGTAACTTCACAGTAAATCAGTCAAACTGGTCCACCATTCGTTATTTAGTAATTTCATCCTGATCATATTCCTATAAACTTCATCAGCTTATGTGTACTTAGCAAAATTGGGTTTGCTAGTGAATAGATGTTTACTTCATGCTCTATGTAGAATAGATTCTCCAGGCCATCATAAAGTACCTTTCCTGTAGGTAATGCTTTTACTCCTAAAGAACTTGCTTGACTCCTAGCCTGTTTATTTAATCTCTCGATATAGTCTTCATGTGTCATTAACTTATCATGTATAACCAGTGGGCTAGGAAGGCCTTTCTCTCTCAAAACGCCATATTTCAACATGAAGCTATCTATGTCTACCTGAATACTCTAACACCTTTTCTCTAAATTAAGCATTAAGTTCCTTTCAGTAAGTGTTAGTTCCAGTCTTCACAGCCTATCACCAGGGATCAACATGAGCTCTTACTATGTCTGGTTTTGTGGAAGCTGTAATGCCTATGGAATACATTGTGCCTAGTCTACGCATAGTAGCACTCACAAGTATGATGGATCGTGGAGCCCTAGAGGAGAGGATCATGCAGCTGGATGAGCTCGAAGAAGAAATATTTTTGGCTGGATTTCACCAGCATGTCCAAACACATTGCGAAAAGGCGTGGCATGATCGACACATCAAGTTATGCGCATTTAAGGTAAATGACCTGGTTTTGTTATATGATAGTAATTTTGATAATTTCCAGGGAAATTTAGGATGCACTAGCTAGGGCCTTATGTTATTAAGGAGATTACTGAAGGAGAAGTGGTACAACTGGTCAATTTAAATGGAGAACCCTTCCTAGGGAAGGTGAATGGCAGTCGCTTGAAGCCATACATCGGAGGGCCGGGCATGTGACTAAATGAAAGTATCACAGTCTTAGCACTCCAGGCAGCTGAAAGGAGGCGTGAGACTATAAACCACACTTATCGTGTTGGAGAGTTGCGCGATTTGAAGATGGTGCAGAGTGAGGATGTGTCACTAGGTCCGCGGCAATGTGGAGGGAGTTGCACTACCTAGGGAGAAATCACACAGGTTGGCTAGAAAGTGACCGTTAAATTCACTGTTCATGAAAAGACAGCAGAAGTGAGGCCAAATGGATCAGGCGACTGGCATTTAAGGTGAGATTTATGGCGCAGATCCTTGAAAATCTGCCGCCAATCTGGCATTAATGAACCAATTTTTGGGGGAACAGTTGGATTTTAATTTAAAATTCCCTATCGTTTACAAGTGGTTTTCCAGCCAAAAACACTTGGCATTTTGAGTATATAATTGTTGAGCTTTCAAACACCTATGGACCTAGAGTTCCTCGAGACTCTCAAACATACTCTTGCATTTGTGAACTTGCCTAAGACTTCGCGAGCATTGATAAAAAGTGTTATGTCAGCACCCCCAGAAGTTATTAATACACAACAAGTAGTAGAGGAGCCAACACAAGGAATGGAGAGAGAGGCCAAAATAGCTGCCCTGGAAGTGGCCAAAGTATTGGCAGAGGTCCCTAAATCCCCGAGAATGCTGAGATCGAAGCCAACCCCAACCAAGGAGACCATGAAAGATAAGAATGGCAGGAAACCTTCCATACCATTTCGCACGTCACCAAGACGAAACCCACTAAAGCCCACTACCAAAGAGAAAGGCAAGGCCATAAACCTAGAGGTAGACGAGGAGGATATCAAAGACATCCCCATGGACAATGAAGACGTGGGAATGGAAATAGAGGAGGTTGAAGCCTAGGGTGTGGACCCTATTACACGGTTGCCAGAGTATGTCCTTCATGCAAGCCTAAGTCCAAGGTCCCAAAGGACATTGATGAAAGTAAGACTCCCCTACAAACCCTTCTGCTACCAGATGAAATCACTTTTGATAGTTTGTGTTTGGCATGAGTGTCGATTTTGAAGCTTGAAGACTGGGACTCGGTGGACCATGAGAAGTTCGCGCACCTGGCGACCGAACAGTTGATGCGCTGCATCATAGACACAAATACAGGGATGATTGCACTGGAGCTAGAGAAGTGGCTTAGAGGAGTAGAGAAGGCAAGATTACTCAACCTGCTCTGGGTGCCGCACTATAACCGCACCCCGTGAAAGTGTTGGTCATCAAGCAGCTATTGCGCTTGGTGCATGATGGGTGTTTGTGGCTGGAGGAGCCAATACCCATCACTGATATGTTGATTCACCGCATAATGTGCCTGCTATATACAGGCAAAAATCCTACTATGATCTTTCGTGGCAAGGGTGGTCAGCTGGTGCTCAAAAAATCAATGAAAGAGAAGTTCAAACTAGTGAAGAAGTTGTGCGGGTACACTATCTCCAGCATTTACGACCCCATTGTGAAGGTGGAAACGCAGATCCTTGCAGGGAAGGTGATGTGGAAGTGTTGTGTTGTTGAGGTGTTGGCGCCTGTCGTCGCGCTTGCACAACAATGCATAGAAGGAGTCCAATTTAACTGGTCGGACTACCTTCATGGAGAG
Source organism: Pinus taeda (assembly GCA_000404065.3). NCBI lineage: Eukaryota > Viridiplantae > Streptophyta > Pinopsida > Pinales > Pinaceae > Pinus > Pinus taeda. The sequence continues at coordinate 61,206 of APFE031117176.1, forward strand.
TTCCTAGTGAACTGCCATGAAGCGCAAGAGCAAAGCAAGACATTCCACTACGCATCACTCTTGCTATCGATTGTGCTTGTAGCGTGGGAGCTACCAGAAGAGAGCCAATTCCCCTTGGTCATGCTAGACCTTCCTAAAGTAGAGAAGTACGCTTCTCTATGGGGGACCAAGGACGTGGAGATTGTTTGGGATAGCAAGATCTTCTAGATCTTGATGGAAATGAATATCAGGATGGCCATCAATCGTAAGCCGTGATTTTTTCCCACAGTATATGCTAAACTGAATAGCTATGTTGAATTTAAAGTCGATTTCGATCAAATATCAATCAGGGCATGGAAGGACCCTGTGCAAAAGTGGTAAGATTTGTCGTACCTAGCCACAGATGATGCCATCGATGTGGTGATAGATAAATGGCCAGCAAAGTAGCGCACCTCCATGGATTTGGCGGTGGGTGGAAGCAAGTTCGATGCACAAAAGAAGAAGGAAGAGGCCAAGCTAAATATGGTGCAGTTGGTCGAAAAGAGGAATAAGGAGGCCATTGAGAAGGCCCAAGCAGAACAGACAGGAAAGGAGGCAAGAAAACAGGCAGGTGGCACAGAGCGGGGCTCTGACAAAGATTTGCGGTCACCTTCACCTTAGACGGAAGAAGATAACACAGAGCAGCATGGGATGATTTCCATGGTTTTGACCTTGTTTCAGCTTCCTCATCTCTTTGATATGCTACTTCCATCTTAGATAAGGAAGAGTATCTATGGGCTGCTCCTTTTTGGCAATGAGGGCAAAACATTTCATCAAATTCTTGATTTTTCTGAACCTGCAAAGCATCCAATTTTGAACTTAGAGAGCTAATAAAATCAACTTTAAAATTTTCAAATAAAATATTGATTTCAGCTTTTATGTCTCCTGTTCCTGTAGCAGATTTGGAAAAGAAAGAACAAACATCTCTAGAATCCTTACCAACCTTAAAGATTCCTCTTGAATACCTTATGCACAATTTACAAACATCATCATATGATAACTGAAAAACATCACCTTTTCGTATCAAATTTAAGAGTTCTAAAAATTCATCATTGATTCCTTTAAGAAGGAGTGTTTTTAAAATCTCTTTTTCCAAATGCTTATGTTTTGATTTTTGAAAGTTGTATTGAAATCAATCTACATAGTCCTCCAATCTTTCATCTTCCCCTTGTATCATAGCGAAAATATCTTCATTGGCCTTGCAATAGTCTTGGTACTTCTTCAAGAATATGTTCTTCATGTTCTCCCATGTTTGGATGCAGTTCCCACCTAAGCTCATGAACCATCGGAGATCTGCTCCTTTTAGAGTAAGAGGAAACACTTTCAACCTTTGAACATTAGTACAATAATCATATCCTCTACAAAGTATTTCAAACTCAAATAAGAATGTATCTGGGTCTTCATTTGTCAAGCCATGAAACTTTGGTAGAGAATATGGGGGAATTATGTGCATTTGTGTCACTCCTCCTAGATCTTTGATAGGAAATTCAAAAGTAGAAATGTGAGCCATTTCTTACCATAATAGAAGATGTTCTTCATGTGTTTCTTTGAGGCTCCTTCTTCAAATGTTCCTGTCAATTAGTTAGTGAAATGGGTGGTGCTTACATCACCACTTGAGTGAAATCATGAGATTTGTTTTTCAAAATTTCTAATTTTTTTTTAGTCATTCACACAGAAATTCAAACATTTATTTCTACCCTAAGTTTTTTAACAATTCTATTGGAAAGCGGGTGGGGGAGCAGGGCTTTTACATGCTCCGTATGCAGGTTCTTACTTCCATTTTTAATACCCAATTCTTTCCTAACAGGCACTCATCAGATGCACACTACTCTTTAGAAATGGCTCCACTCTCCCCGGCAACACTGCCAAAATGTTGAGTGATAAAAAGGTGTTTTTTTAACTCCTAATTATCTTCACATTAATTGTCAACCCATGAACGATTTTTTATTTCAAGAGTGTACTCAGTCTAAGGAAACTATTTACTCAAGAGTAATGTTTTGCAGTATAGTGCTTAAAATACAAAAGTAAATGAATGCTTGAAACAAAAGCTACTTACAATTAAAAGAAACTTAACACTCTGAAACTTAAATCATTCACTCAAAAAACTACAGCAATTTATCAGTGAAGGATACAGTAGCAATAACTCATTCCTTGTTTAACTGATATAAATAAAATCAAGCGTAAATAAGATCCCAATCTAAGAACTTAGACAGTGGTAATCAGTGTTCTTTACAGTTGTTGACCTCACACACAACATTAAATAACCAATTGGAAATTGCAAAGAACTAAATCAATCGTGCTACTGCAACTTAATCAAAATGAGACAATTGTGCTAACTAGAAGAATGTTGAAAGGCAGGCTTAAATAATTGCAGAAAGTAAATGAACAGTAGTGCTAAGTATTAGAAATGAACAGCCAAACTATTATAGCTATAATGAATAGAAAACTGTTAAATTACTGGTATGAATAGCAAAGCTATTTCAATAGAAATGAACAGCAATCTGTAGTGAACATCAAATTCTGAAATGAACTACGAGGCTTTATATTTGAAATGAACAGCACAACAATGTAAGTTGAAAAGATAATAATCTTTGTTATGATGGAAAAGAACAGCCACACGATTCAATCACAACTTGTGCAATAAAACAATTTCATAAAATACTATAACAACACGTTGTAAAAACATAAAATTGTAAAGCAATATGATTCAAAGAAATAAGAATTAAATCAAACCATCACATGACAGAAATCGTAAAGATATAATACAGCAGCAGCTTAATCCATTAGAGGCTGGGCCCTTAGCCGCCAGCGGATGCTGCTGGGCTACTTCAGATAAGGCAAATGAACAACAACCCTTTTACTTATTAATCATCAAACTATGAAATCATTACAACAGCAAAAGCTTTGAGAATTACAATGGTAATGCAACAATCCCTCTTTCCTCCTATCCTATCCTATTCCATCCTGAATAATCCATCATCATTCTTGAATCTCTAATTCTCAAATCATAATTCTAAATCTCTAATTCTCAAATCATAATTTTGCATTCTCTCAGCCATCCTCTCCCAATACATAATACATACTCTCCTTTTATAATTATAAAGAGGAGAAATCAAATAGTAAATATGATCTCTCATAACAATATTGGATTGTTTCTAACCAATTGATCAACAAGAAAATATATTTCCATCCATCTTTCAACAAGAGCGGGCGAATTTGGCTTTGCAGCTGAGATTTGGAAAACGGCCACACAGTAAATTTGAGAGAATCATGCTCAAAGAACACTGCGTTTCTCTCAATACAAGCCAAATTTGGGTAAACCATTCTTTACAAAAGTTAACTTGGTCCGTTCTGGATGAAACCCATGTTCTTGATTTTCCAGATTCTTCTTCATTTGCCAAGAATCTCAACCGCAAAACTATCACTTCTTATTCCAACGAATTTCTGAGTTGGAATATTTGATGATAATTTGGAGATCAAATGTATAATCTGGCAAATATATTGGAGGCTAAAATGGTGAGTGATGTTACAAAATATGTTAATAAACTATCATTTATAAAAAATAAACTATCATAATCATCAATTTATTAAAAAGAAAGGAGAAAAAATAATTATTTTCCATAAGAGAATAAATCATTATAAAATAGAATTATATAATAAATTATGATAAATGACGCGATGAATAATGGTAGAAATAGGTGGAATAAGCGTTCAAAAGTGATAATAATAAAGGCATTTTAATGGCCCAACAACAACTTAAAGCCACTAGAGTTCATAGGACAAACGTCTTATCGATCTACTCCATTGACAGTTGGTGGCATAAATTGTATCATGTATGGTAATGAGAACCCAGCTAGAACTGGAAGACCTCGAGAGTTAGACACTTGAATAGAATGAGTATCAGGTAGATTCCCCACAGGAAAGCACTGAAGAGAATAGGGTGGTGTTGTGTTTGTGGTGCTGCCTGGATTCATAAATATTGTATTGCTATGCTCTGAAATAGATTTGTTTCCAAATGCAGTAGTTCTTTGAACTAGAATTTGATTTTCCTTTTAATTCTATGTGGCATCTCAAATTCCCATGTCTTTGAGTGTAACAGTTTCCAAGGTCCCTTGTTATCTAATCTTTTCCTTTGTTATCTAATCTTTGTCATTGAGCAGGGGAAGTATGCAATCACAACATGCCTACAAATGGTGTTATGATTGTGCAATTCAAACAGTGGTTCTGATTTGAGGATTTTCTATTTAGATATCAGAATTCGTTGTTTAGCGTTTGTTCATAAAATATCACTACTAGATAGCAATGATTTGTTCTAAAACTATGAGAATTGGGTGTTGATTAGTTGCTAATTAAATATCATAATTGGGTGTTGTCGATTTTCTTTTAAAATATGAGAATTGGGGCTTGAGACTTTGTTCTTAAATATCAGAGTTGGGTGGTTAAGATTGGCTATTCAAATATTGCAAATGGGTGTTCAGGTTTTGATATTAAAAATTAGTACTGGGTGCTAAAGATTTGGTTTTAAAATACCAGAATTGAGCGCGGAGGAGTTGCTATGAAGATATGAGATTTTGGTGGTATGGATTTGATATTTAGATTTCAAACTTTCTTGTCAAGAACATGTGGTTAAAATTTCATATCTGGATTTTAAATTACACTTTTTTTTGGGAATTGACGGTCAAATGTATTGCTGTTAAATTTTAGAACTGTGTGATGGGCACTTTGGTGATTTGCAAGGTAGACGTGTACTATTCTAACACATTTCTCTTGAAAAAATTATTTCAACAAAAATTGTCATACGCTTATATTTGAAATCCCTTGTTCATTGGAGTGCGGGCAACATTCTTCAATTGTGTGCACGTAGAAAATACGAAATATGAAGCATAAGGGGTGTGGATCGACACCGAATTCACGTTTTATGTCGCCAGGGCTATCCATTGACACCAGTTTTGGTGCATTCCAACAAAGTTTCCGTACATTTAAGCAAAAAAGACTATCGTAATACGTTCCTCGTGTGCCATCCCTGAGGTTCAAATTGCAGTTTGATGCAAAGAAATTCAATCAATTTGAACTTTTCGTGGCCATTGCAGACCTCCCAATTGACAGCAAGAATATGGATGCCTAATAAGGATGGGATTAAGTTTAATCTTGACATTATCTATCCTTCTCATTTCTACGGATGCCTGATGCTGCTAGTTATTTTCTGTTAGACATGGCTTCAAATGCCTTGGACTGGTTTTCAATACAGACTAATCATGTACATGTATATAGTGTGGAGACTTTTACCCAATTAATTTAACATTCACAGATTGATTGTATAGGAAAATATTTACAAGAAGGGAGGATAGTGAATTCCACAGTTCCCTTAGCTTCAATCAATCTTATCAAAGAGGCTAACAGGAGATAGATTTGAAGTATATAATCCACAAAAAAGGGATGTTAATTTAGATTTTTGTTTGGATGATGAATGTAATTTGGGTTAGCGGTCAACTTTGAGTTGTTGTTGCTTTGCTAAATTAGCCATACTTCCTGTATGATTATTGGCATGTGCTTCAATCACAAAATTTTTGATGAGTAAGCCATAGAAATTCACATGGCCACTCACTACACTTACTAACAACGAACAAACTATCAATAGTTATTGACTTAGTCTATAGTCAATTGGTGGAAACTGCCTTTTAACTTGAGGTGAATAGAGCTGTGAAATTGTAGAATCTACAAGTCCATTTTTGGTCATTTGATTATTTCAATAATGGAGAAAATTCATGGATTATTAGATTTATTAAGCACTCTAACCTTATCTATTGATGGAAGCACAGTTAAAGTCAGCAAAAACACTTTCAGTGATATTCAAACATCTTTACAACTTGCACAAGAAAATATTGATTTTTTGCAGCTTGAATCACAACTACAGCAAGAGGAGTTACAGAAGTATAGTCGTCATTCTGAAATTGTTCCTATTCAAAACATTGAAACAAACTCCCATACGCAACAAGTTGATACAGTGCCCAATGAAGCAGCAAAACCACATGAAGATGCAGAAGTTCAGTTTGCACTTCCCAGGCCCATCATCAGACCTTGGGAAGAGCTTGTCCACAACAAGCACAGTCTTGGATATGACAAGGATGTGTCCTTTCATATTCCAAATTACTCAAAGCCCATTCAGTTTCAGAGTGCTGGATTCCTTCATTACAGTTCACCTTCAGCTATTCCAGGTTCTTCTCTTCTTCCACAGCAACAACATATTGTGAAATGCCAACACTATGACCGAGTTGACCATATGAAATATCGTTGTTTTGATCTTCATCCATGTAATCGTTGTCATAAAGCTAGTCATTCTTGAAACAGGTGCTTCAAAAACAAGTCTCTTGCAAGAACAAAGATTCATCTTGGATGGATTGCTTCATGGCAATGGGCATCAACAACCAAGAAGATACTTCAGTCATATGTCAGAACTTTTTCTTGAGTATTGAAAAATATTGCAGTTGATTTTTCTCCATCATCTCACCTTGTATCTGATAGGGGGGAAGTGATATTCATCTACAAGCTTCAAAGCCACATCAAGCAAGCCTAAGCCACAACCTGCCATACCAGATTCAGAGTTGTAGCCAGAGATAAATATGCCCTTAAGCATGCCTTCAGTTGGTGATGCATCTTCAAATAGTTGGCAACACTTCCTCTAGCAGAAGACTTCATCCTCTTGCCAATTTTGGAAGAGTTCCAGGAATTGCATTAAACATTCTAGAGTTGGGGGTAATCCTTAAACCATCACAGGTTGAGACCTCTCTTTTCAGGTTAAGATTCTCCCTTTTATGTGGGGTGAGACCTCCCTTTCATGGTTGAAGGCTTCCCTCTTCAAAACATCAGGAGAACTTCCTCTAGCAGAAGACCTGAGCTTCATGCTAAACTTGGAAGAGTTCCAAGAACTGCACTAAGTGTTCCAGTGTTGGTGGTCATCCTTAAACCACCTCCCTTATACCAACATTTCAGAGAGCACATTCAACCTAGTGTTGCCATGCATTTTTTTGCACATTTTGTATTAAAACTCTCTTCTTGGACTCATACATACCCCTTCAGATTAAGGGGGGGATGTTGGACACCTAATCCTCTATGGGTTGGTGTATAATGTGAGAAGCCATAAGAGTCCAAGAGACCTTGGGATGTGGAACCCAACGGTCACACAAATGTACTATAAATGTATATCATATCAATAATAATGCATTCAATGTTTATCATCCACCTTTCTTGTTTACATTCAATGTGACTTTAACAAATTTAATTTAGCCCCTTGCAAATTGGATCTAAAAAGGGCAATTGGTGCTTCGATGGATTTAGATCCATCAAAATATAAGTTCCAAAATAAGGACTCAACTACATGTTTATCTACAAAATTTATACACTTAGAAGAATCTATTTGAGAATAATTTTTGACTTGTGTTATAACAGAATTTTCCAAGAAGGGTGATGTATTTGCATTAAAATTGCCTAGAAATGATTCAACTGAATAATTTCCAATGATATTGTTGTTGTATGTGATAGGCTCATTTTCTCCCTCCAGCTTTGTGACGATATAATTTTGATGTTTCTCACCATCAACCCTTATTTGATTCGGCTTACCATTATAAGGAAGCCACATGTGGGACCAGTCAGTTTTGAAATAGTCATGAAGCTTTTCTGACCAGTCTTTGCTAAGGATTAAGCCACAGAATTTCGGGATATCAACCACAATAATGTTAATGACTTGACATACTTTCGGGTTTGATGAGAGTCAAATATTGACTTGATTGAGTTCCCCTATAACTTCGACTTGAGATCAATCTAGCTACATGATGCGAACAACAAATTTTTGGGGCTCCGCATTTAATTTCGCACAAACTGATTTTGGTAGAATGTTAGATGAAGCTCCAAAATCAACTAAAAAATTATGTAGATTTTTATTGAAAACTTCAAAAGTCAAAATAAATGGAGGTGTATGGGATTTGGATCTTCCTCCTATTAGAGAAATATTAGTTGAACTGATTTTGTCTACTGAGGAAGTAGGACGCCTTCCCATCTCTTGAGCAACTTGTGATATTACAGCAGTGGGAAGAGGAGAAGTAGGGACTACTTTCAGTTATTTGTGCAATATCTTATGTTGATGTTTTAACTTTCTAAGCTCATGGAATTTAATATTCACCCTAATATTTTTCATATCTTCAATGATGTTGTATTCCATTTCATCAGAGACTAGCATGGTTTTAGCTAAAGGTGAATAATTTGATTGAGGAGGAGTGGTTTGAGTGGATTTGGGGGAAGATTTCTTACCTATTGCTTTATCTTTGGGAGCTGGAGTTAATGCTTTATGTTTTCTATTTGTTTGTGGAAAATCTACAGTGCTTCCACTCCTGGTTGCGATGGGTAATGCTTCTTGTGATTCTTCGTTAGGAAGAATGAAAGCCCACATTCCTTGTGTGGAGTCGTAAGAAGGGTCTCTTTCACCTCTAATTACCTTACATTAATTTGTCAATCCAGGAACATTTTGTTGTTTCAAAGAGTGTCTCAGTCTGAGGCTCACATTTTCCAGAGTAATTCTAGTAGTACAGTGCTTAAGAAAATACAAGAGTAAACGGATGCTGGAAAGGAAATCTACTTATAGCAAAGATCTTGAAGCCTAAGTCATTCACTCAGAAAAATAAGCAATGTATCAGTCAAGGGTCCAGTAACAATAACTCATCCCTTTAGAAACTGATGTCCAAAAGTAATCAAGGAACAGATCCTCGATCTGGGGACCAGACAGCAAATGTCAATGCCCACTATAGTCTCAGACCGTTCTTCACACCAAAGCAACAATAACACAAATGATAAGAAATAGAACAGCAAATATGAAATGGAACAGCAACTAAGAAATTGAACAGCAAATCGGAAACTGTAATGGCAATTAAGTTTAAGAAGCAACAACGCCTTAATCTACAAAATCAAATGCGATCATATCCTACAGAAATCAAATGGCAATCCTCTGTCTCTAAGGATTAATTGAACAACACACAGAAATAGAACAGCACTGATTAGTGATGGAATATGGAACAATGCTGAAAATCAAACAATAACTTCACACACATCACCCCTCAATAGTAATCTAATCTTGGTAATTCAACTGCAAATCTTAGTTATAAACAACACAATTGCATTTCGAAGTGGGACAGCAATATTCATCGACTCAATCAATCGTAAGGAAATATAATTTCTAAGATAAGTTCAATAATACCAAAGGATAAATGCACAACATAGATACTCTGTAATGGAACAACAACAGTATTCTGTAAAGACCAACAATATCAGTATTTAAAGAAACAGCAATGCGTTGCAGAGTTATGATGTCCCTGTCTCAAGAAATGATGTCACTTAACGAATCAACTGTAACTGAGCTGTGAAGTAAAATAGTAGAACATATCAGATTACAGAATAAAACTGGTAAGAAAAACCACACATAAACCAAAAGTAATAGTACAGGAGCAAGTGTTCCTCCAGGGCCGGGCCCTTAGCCTCCAGGGGTACACCGCTTGAAGTTATTCCAGAATCACAGATGAAATAGCAACCAAGTTTGTATTAATGCATAAACCAGAATTACAGTGGATCACTTCTCAACGAGAGTCGATGATCAAAGTCTTAATTTTAAGAGAAATTACATAAAAACATAAACGATCCCCCCAAGCTAGTAGTGCTGCCCCTTTTTATATTGGCAAAGGCGGAGATGTCCAAGTACAAAAAATAGTTAAAGTAGTGATCCCTCAGGATCATAGGATCCTGAGGGATTCGCCAAACTGTTGTCTCTCAGCTATTTCTTTACTTTCTTGTGCCGAGCCGACATCTCCATCTCCTCTCTTTGGCTGATACGCTTTGATTTGGTTTGCCTTGTTTGCGTGTGGTTCCCCGCCAAAGGGACAGCAGTTAATCTGGCTTCGTCCTTTCCTTTGGAACGGCAATCCTTTGTTTTTCCTTCTTTCTGCATAAGAAAATGATAATTGTCAGTGTTTTTGTTTTGCATATCACTTTTACAGATTTTGCCACAACTCATTATTATCTACCTAGTTCATGATGCAAAAGGTTTGTAAGTTTTAATAAAAATATGTTGAAATAATCACCAAAAACATACCTTCTCTAGTACTCCACAAACCCCCCTGCTTACCCTTTTTCATGCCCTCATGAAAACGTTGTAGTTGACGTGTAAGGCAGTGACAGAGTAGGCTGGAGATGGGATTTCGTTTGGTGGTCTACAACCATGATGCATAACTAGGTGTTCAAAGAAATGGCCAAGTTGACCCTCAGGCATCTCATACAGGGCTTGGTATCCAGGCGCAAGATGCCAAATAATTGGACTCCTGTATCTATATCCTAACCAGGATGGCCCTGCTCACAGGATAACTTTGCCATAGAGGTGCAAGCGGTTGGCGGCTAACTTAAAATTTTCATAATTAAATGGTTCCCTAAGTTGGATATTCAGATTAGAGATCTGATATCGAAATTTAGCTGCATCAATGGCAAGGTCTTTAATACTGAGAAAGTATTATATTCCATGCCGATTGATTTTTGTATGAATGGGTCCTAGTGCTTCAATTACACATGGAGCCCCCATGAGGTTCCTATGTTCCCTCCACAACTGCACTGGATTCTTAGGCTCAGCTCTTACCCACAAATCTAATCCATTTTCTTGCCTCTGGAAAGCATTATAGGCTTTAAGCCACTTGATTTGATTAACCCCAAATGAGATAAATGCCTACCGTTAGATGTCCCCAACAAAAGGGATGGGGTTCTACTCGGTCTCCTGGTTTAATAGAAGGTTATGCAGATAAAATTCACACAATAACCTTTGAACCTTCACTCCATAATGCTTACAGCAATTTATAAAATCATCAATGGTATTAATTTGTATAGGAGCGCCTACTCTGATAGCTTTTATTTTCAATTGCAAATACCATTCCATTAAAAACAAGGCATAATTCTTAGCAGGGGCTCTACAGGCTAGGATGTCAGTGTACAAAGAGCATAAGGTATCCATCTGCTTGACAACTATATCTAACCTACAAGTTACCTTTGTGACTTTTTCTTCTTCCTTTCGCCATCCTTCAAAGGTATGGCTTTCAGATAAGTTGACTTTCCTTAGTTGTTGTTGTAATTCTTCGTACCTTTCCCAAGGGACTGTTTGTTCTACAAGTTTTTCTGCTGCTTGCTGAGCTTGCATCAAACCCCCTTGTAGGGTTACTGTCCTCGGATCACTATCTCACATGTTAGTGGGGAGCGGAAGGTTCACCTAAATCTTCTTATTTTTCATGGTTCGCATTGCTTCAGGGGGCTATACCTATGTCTGTACTTCCTTGTCCTCGATCAATATACCATCGATTTGTACTTCAATATGAGAAACAGTAGAATGTTTTTCCTTTTGCTTTTGAAAGGCAGTCTACTCATGATTAGTAGATTGTTTTTCAATGACTGTTTGAACGACAAGCTACTCTTCATTAGCGTTTTGAACAATAGGATGGAATTGGGTCCTCCGAACCTTTTTCTTGAGAGGTTTTGCTATAATGCCTGCATGTCTCCCCCCCGAAGTCCGTTTTACCCTTTTTCTTGTTTTCAGAATCCTGATCTGCTATCGAAGTTGCACTATTATATTCAACAATCTTTGTTGTTCTTTCTGTAATCTCTTAATTTCCTCAATTTCCTTAGAAGGAACAACATACTGTTTACTCCGGCTTGGACTGTCATCTTGATCAATTCCCTAGTTTTCCTCTTGGGGAGGTTCTTCAATGCTTCGTTCGGGTTGCTCAGATGCAAGAACCCTAGCTGGTTCTGTTACTTCCTGGGTGACTTCTTTTTCTGCCTCTTCTTCTTCCATAATTTCTTCCAGTGTAGTCTGACTAGGAGCCGATTGTTCCTCCTCTGTATCACTTCTCTCCCCTGACATATTTTCATCATGAATAGGCTGACTCTCATTTTCTACCTCCTCGTCATGTAGTTCTTCGGTTGTATTTTTACCCTGAGCAGAGTGTTCTTTTGGTTCTTCCTCAGCATGGAGATCTGGTGGGCTGAGAGGTTGACCATATTCGCCCATATTGGCCAAGATGTTGGCCAATTCATCTTCTCTCAATGGATTTTGCAATGGGTTGCCTTCTCGCTGCTCTATTTCCTCCTCCTACTCAGGTCGCTCAGTTTCTTCCTCCCTTCCTCCTTTCTCATTTCCTTGCATTCCTTCCTCATTCTCTTCTCCTTCTAATTGTGGGGGTTGCTCATCCCCAGAATCATCTACCTCTACTGGTTGGCTGGTGTCCCCTTGGGACTTCTCCAGCCTCCCTTTAATTCGTGCCAATCTAACTGATTTTCTTCGCTTTGATGGGCGATCTGGTGTACTGGTGGCATGCTTTTCTGGTGTACTAGTGGCATGTTTATGTTTTGGGGATGGCATGGTCAGTCCCCCGTCTATGACTTACTATTAACCGTATCAATCCATGGCGACTGACAAATGATTCTGCATGTTGTGCTGTTTTCATACTTCGTGCGACATCATGAAGTAAAAAATTTAAAATTGCAGGTAAGTTTGCAGAGAATTTCTACTTTCATACAGCTAGAAGCTTAAGGTGTCGTGGTCTTACCATGTCTTTCCTGCCTTCACAAGTGATGTAGCTCTGAATAATCCTCGCCAATTCTGCCCATGGCTCTCCTAATGCTACAGGTAGAACCCCTTTTCCTCTAGTTGGCAGGTTCTAGCCTTCATCCTGGAAGGTTTCTATGATTTTCTTCAATCTTTCCTTCTTCAATGTCCATACAGGTCCGACGGCTGGAAATCTCGAGACTTCAGTAATTATGTCATTAGTGACTGTTATATGTCTCCCCCTCACTGTGGAGTGATCTTCTTGCAAGTTGTGCAAGAATTCCATTGCTACCGTCTCATTGGATTCCTGCAACCATTCGAGATAAGTTATCCAACCTGCTCTTGCCAAAATTTCCCGTGCAACATCAGAGACTGTCAATTTCTGTGGTTCTCTCCAAATTGATCTTCCTCCCATGTTTTTAATTTCCCTGTAAAATCTCAAAAACGGCAATGGAACAGCAAGTTATTCAAGCTGTTAAAACACAGAGGAACTAACAGACACAGGACTCGCTAAACCTCAGAATTGACAATGGAACAACAAGCTGTTTATGCTATTAAAACACAGAGAAATTAACAGTCGTAGGAATCGCTCAAGATCTAAAGGGCTTTACTAATGTCGCAGAGCATACTATGGAAGTAGCTTAGGAACAGCAAGCCATGCAAAAATAAAAAAATAAAAAAATAGTATACCGTTGAGCCGTGCTCTTCCCAAGTACACAATTTCCCCAAATAGTGAGCTGACACATAAACCAGCGAATAATGAGGGAAACCTCCCCCCCCCCCCCCCCGCAATGTGATAGGCCGTCCCCGACTGTCAAATATAGGAGCGGAATGTTGATCTGCCCTGGATCAGAGTCATAAAGGAACAGCATATGGCAACATGCCATGTTTACAAAAAATAGTAGGTTGCTGAAATCGAGGTGCATACTCGGATTGCTTAACAAGTAAGAGATTGTTGTGATATGATCCGAGGCTGGGAGGATAGGACAGCTATCGTGCACATAGAGTTTCATGCGCTCATTGTCACTTTTCTGTCATGATTGGTAATAATAGATTACATGTGTTTTCATGGTTCGGGAAACAATATACATACTTCTTATGTGATTTATTACTAAGGTGTAAGAAATAGAAGGATATTAATATTTACCTATTGGTGTAAGTAGTGTAACTTCAATACCATTAACAGAGCTCTGCTACAGACAAGTGTCCATAACCTTGGCAAAGTTGTTTGTTTCACCCATGGAACCATGGCCTTTTGTGTATGCTTAAGAAATGTTATGTGATGTCAAAATGTAGGCCATTATGCTGGCTTGGTGACCAGTTAGTCATAATGCCATTCATGAGGAAGGAGTGAAAGGTGGGTAGGCCGGCTCGTGATGAGACCTCTTGTTCCAAGGGCTTTTTATTTTGATGTACCTTTTGGACCATATCCCTAGCTCTTAATGAGACCCCCTATCCTGCATTTGACAATCTTATTAAAACATCATTTTTCACTTCCTTTTTTCTTTCTTTTCTTTTATAAGGTACTTTCCCATTTATACACAAAGGGTGGTTCAACACTCCTTAAAAGTAGGAATGGTGGAAGAAGTCTTAACATCTCAATAGGAACATATAAACCCTTTGCTCTTATTCCTAAATAATAATCAAAGAAATTGGTGAAAATTTAAAAGAACCCACATGATAAAGATAACCAATCAAATCAAAATTAGTGGAATAATGATAGCAAGGATAATGGGTAAGTGTGTCCCTTCCTCTGTCCTCTTACCAATTCATATCAATTTCCTATAAAAATAGTGATTTTATAGTTCACAAATTTCAGTATGTTATGATTTTGTATCCATTGCATAAGTGCATAGTTGTGTTCCAAACGACCTAAAATAGTAGGAACAGTAGTTACCCTCATTAGAATAGCAAGAAAAGCAAAAAGGAATATGAGGATGTTGTTATTGCAAAAAGGAAGAGCAAAAGAATGCAAGTGGTGTTCATTTTGAAAAAGGAACAACAAAAATAAAAAATGTTGCTCCCTTAGAAAAGGAACAGCAAAAAACACAAATGTTGTTCCTTTGGAAAAGGAACAGCAGAAATCAAAAGTGTTGTTCCTTTGGAAAAGGAACAACAAAAATCAAAAGTGTTGTTCCTATGGAAAAGGAATAGTACAAATCAAAAGTGATGTTCCTTTGGAAAAGGAACAGTAGAAAACATACAATGTCGTTCCTTTGGAAAAAGAACAAAAAAAATCGAAGGTGTTGTTCCTTTGGAAAAGAACAGCAGAAAACACACAATGTCGTTCCTTCGGAAAAGGAACAGCAAAAATCGAAAGTGATGTTCCCTTGGAAAAGGAACAGCAGAAAACATACACTATCGTTCCTTTGGAAAAGGAATAGCAAGAACCAAAAGTGTTGTTCCTTTGGAAAAGGAACAGCGGAAAACACACAATGTCGTTCCTTTTGGAAAAGGAACAACAAAAACCAAAAGTGTTGTTCCTTTGGAAACAAAACAGTAGAAAGCAAAAATGTTGTTTCTTTAGAAAAGGAACAACAAGCAACCAAAATGTTGTTCCTTTGGAAAAGGAACAGCAAAAATCAAAATGTCGTTCCTTTGGAAAAGGAATAGCAAAAATCAAAAAGTATCGTTCCTTTGGAAAAGGAACAGCAAGAGCACAAGGTAAAAAAAGAAGAGTAAAGTTAAAGCAAAATGAACGGTTGATCCAAAAGGTGTTGTTCCTTTGGAAAAGGTACAACAAAACGAAAATGTTGTCCCCTTTGAGAAAAGGAACAGCAGAAAAATAGTAATAGCAAAATATGTACAAAGAAATTATGTAGAGAGTGTAAAAAGAGATAAATCATTTAATGAATCTCAAGTGAGGAAGATTTCTCTCCCTCCCCCAAAATTTCCATATCGGAGTCTTCGCATAGCTACTAACAGAAGGACTCCCAAGTGAGTGGTTTGTGATAAATTCGAACTCGGTGACCATTTGCTTTGAAGGCATATCCAAAACTGTTAATAGTCATTAGAGTAAGAGTACCGTTATCATGTACCTTCTGGATTTCATATGGCCCAAGCCAACGAGTTTGAAGTTTCCCGAGAAAGTCCTGAAACCTGGAATCATACAAAAGTGTCCAGTCTCCTTCGTGGAAGACTTTATTTTTAATAAGAGCATCATGCCATTTGGCTCACTATTGTTGAATCAGTGTGGTATTTTGAAGTGCAGAGACCCTGATTTCATCCAGCTCATTGATCTATTGTAACCGATTAATTTGTCCCTCAGTTAGATCTAAGCCAACTTCCTGTGTTATTCGCAATGTTTGGATTTCGAATTCTATGGTGAAGATGGGTTGTTTTCCAAACACTAATTGATAAGGTGAGTAGCCGGTGGTGCTTCTCCATGTTGTTCTGTAAGCCCACAATGCTTCTGATAGTCTTGTAGCCCAATCACGTCTATGTGACGCAATTTTTTTTGTTAGGATTGCTTCTATTATTCTATTGTTGCTTTCCACCTGACCATTTGCCTGTGGGTGGTATGGAGTAGTGATTTTGCTAGATATGATAATTTTTTAGTGTTACAGCTATTTTGTTCCTAGCAAACTGTGGTCCACCATCTGTAATTATTTCTCTTGGAAGGCCATAACGCACAAATATATGAAACAGGAACTGTATGACAGAATCCTCTGTAGCTCTCAGCAATGCCTCTGCTTCAACCCATTTGGTGACATATTATGTTGCCACCAAAATATATGTTTTCTGGTTCAAGGATGGGTTAATTGGTCCAACAAAATCAAGGGCCCATCATTCGAATGGTTTCATGACTAGCTGTGGGTTGAGGGGCATTTCATCAGACTGACCAGGGCGGCCTGCCCTCTGGCAACTCTCACAGGCTTGGACGAATTTTCTTGCATCTTTAAAAATTGTGGGCCAATAATACCCTGCTTGTAGCACTTCATGTCCAGTCCTCTTACCAGCAAAGTGTCTGCCACATGGTCCGTCGTGACAGGCCTTTAAAATGTCAAAGATTTCATCCTCACGAACACATCTCCTGATATGCATATCTGCCCCTATGTGAAACAGGTGGCCCCCAATCCAAGAAAACTGAACACTTCACTGAATAATCTGTTTTTTCTCATTAGGGGTTAGATGTTTCGGTAATTTACCTACTGCCAGGTAATTGGAAACATCAGCATACCAAGGTGTTTTAACAACAACAGCAAATAGATGTTCATCTGGAAATTGGTCTTCAACTGCTACTGTGTCGATTGGCTTTGGCATTCGTGAGAGAAAATCAGCTATGGGGTTTTCTTTTCCAGGTCGACCCTTGATTGTAATATCAAATTCCTGCAATAATATCAGCCATCTGGTTATTCTTCCATTTGTGATAGGCTCCTTTGCTAAATATTTTATGGCAGAATGATCTATATACAAGATAACAGGAAATCCAGTAATTCAATGCCTGAACTTATTGACAGCATGTATTACAACTAGAAATTCTTTTTCAGTGATAGTATAATTCAATTCAACAGGGGATAAATTTTTGCTATTGTAATAAATTGTATATGATTTTTTATTCTCTTCCTGCCCAAGGACTGCTCCAATGGCTGTATCTGAGGGATCTGATGTTATCTGAAATGGAAAATCCCAATTTGGTCCTCGAAGGACTAGGGTTGTGGACACGAGCTTCTTCAGATCCTGGAAAGCACGTTCACATTTCTCTGTCCAAAGAAAGTCAACATTCCCTGTTAGTACATACAGAGGTGCAGCAATATGTGAAAAATGTTATTTGGATTTTAGTTGGGTCTACCTGAATGCCAGCTGCTGAAATGTAATGTCCTAGGATAAGTCCTTCAGTCTTCATCATGTTTTTGTGACTTAAACAAAGCCTGGTAGCAATGCAGCATTGTAGGACTTTTTCTAGTATGTCCAATGCTGGATCGAACTCGTCTCTGTATGGTGTAAAGTCATCCATATATACTTCAATTCTTTCATTTATTAAGTCTGTAAAAATACTGAGGATAGCCCTTTGGAATGTGGCAGGAGCATTGCATAAGCCAAAAGGTAGAACTCTGTAGGAAAATGTTCCCTAAGGACAAGTAAAAGTAGTTTTGTCTTGGTCTTCAGGGGTGATCTGGATCTGGTTATATCCACTGAAGCCATATAGGAAGGAAAAGAATTTATTTCCTGCCGAAGTGTCTAATACTTGGTCGATAAATGGGAGAGGAAAGTGGTATTTTTGTGTTACCTTGTTTAGCTCTCTGTAGTCCACACAAATTCTCCATTTCCCATTCTTTTTTGGTACCACCAAAAGTGGAGAGACCCATTTACTATCGGAGATAGGGTAAATGAAATTGACATCTAAAAGCTTTTGAAGTTCAGCTTTTACCACATTTTTTAGATGAGGATTAAGTCTCCTTTGAGACTGGCGAACAGGTCTTGCATCTTTTTCTATGTAAATGTGGTGTGTACATAATTGGGGATCAATTCCTTCCATATCAGGGTAGTCCCATGCAAATGCTTCTTTATATCTCGTTAATAATTGGATGAGCTTCTCTTCTTGTTCGGAGGTGAGGGTGGCATTAATGTTTAAGGTCTTTCCTGGTTCAATTTCCACAATTTTGCTATTTGCAATAGAGGTAACAGGTATCGTTTGATCATGTGTTTCTTTTAGAGGATCTTCTTCTAATTCGTTATTGAATGCTACCTCTATCATGTGACATTGCGTGTGGGATCTGAGTTCAGTCTGACTAATAAAATTATTAATGGCATCATCTTCTGTTTGATCTTTGAAATCAAGTGCCTCTTGTATAGTTAATGGAGATCTAATGTTGTCAGTAAGGTATGATATAGGGTGCCTATTAGTTTTCATTATTGAGACACTTGGCTGCGTTGGAGGATATAAATCTAAGTTCTTGATATTTTCTCCTTTGGTTATGGTCATATTGCCTTGTCGGTAGCCAATATAAGCATCGGCAGTTGCAAGCCAAGGTCTACCTAAAATCAATGGGTGTCCATCAAGTCGGTTTTTGGGATTATTATCAGAAAATCGTTCGGATATTCCCAGAAGTCAACAGATACCATAACATCATGTAGTACACCTTCTGGCCTAAACACAAATCGGTCAGCCATTTCTAGTAAGGTAGAGGTGGGTTCTACAGATGTAATGCCTAGGTTTTGGCAAGTAGTAGTTGTTAAGATATTGATTGCAGCACCTAGATCAACTAAGGCATTGGAGAAGGTTTGCCCATCAATTTGTACGGTTACTACAGGATTTCCTGGGTCTTCATATTTAATGGGTGTTCCTTTTCCTGATAATAAGTCAGATAGAGTACCAACTACTTGGACTCTTGGGTTATTTGTGATATTCCTCCTTGGTTTCTTTACACATAATTCTTTGATAGTCTTTGCATATATCAGGATGTCTTGAATGGCTTATAGGAATGGAATTTTTATGTAAAAAAAAATTAATTCTCCCAGAATGTCAAAATCGAGATATTGTGTAGGTCGAGGTATTATTAAGCGTTATGGGAATGGAGGAGAGGATGTGGTTGCTTGATTATGAATTTGTTGTTCATTCACATCCTCTTCCTATGGCGATTGTTCTCTAGGTAACTGATTTTCAACATGAACTGTCTTATCTCCCTCTGTTTCAACAATACACCCAGATCTTAGTTGAAGATCATGACACTCCCTTAGATCGGCTTCTATTTCTAGTGTTTCTACTATTTGGACAGATTGGACCGGTCCGTTATTTGGATTAGGGTTAGGTTGGGCTGGGAGTTGCAATCTCAGGTTAGACTCGGGATTTTGTTGTAAGGCTAGCAGTGTAGGTTGAGGGAGCGGAATGGTTCCTACTAGCTAATGCATCGGTCTTTGCCAGTTTGTCTGTCAAGCCTGATTTTGTGAAGTAGGAGGGGTCCATTGTGCTGGGTATGCATTACTTTTCCAATATGGTGGGGCATAGCGAAAATTCGGCCAATTGGATTGACTTGCTTGGTTCAGCCACAGGTTTGATGAAGGAAATGACTGTGGTGACCAATTCAGGAAAGGAGGTTGAGGTTGATTTTACCACATACTATATTGTTTAGCATTATACTGTGGAGACTAAAAAGAAAAAGTCGGGTCCAAGAACATAACAGACTGTCGCGGCTGCCACTGACGGCGCTAATTGAGCAAATAAACTGACTCTAGCTCTTCCTCTGCTTCCTTGTATACTACTTTTAATTCGGGAAGTGAGGGACAGCTTTCCGTAAGGTGGTGTTTTGTGCAAATGGCGCATGTTTGGACTGCATCTAGTGGACACTCCTCATGGCTATGTTTCTTTCTGCATCGAGGATAGAAGATTGCCAAATTTTGTTCTGCCTCCATTTGCTTCTGCTTGGCTTGCATCATATAAAGTTGTGTTGTTAGTGTCCCTAGTATATCATTTTTAAAATTTTCTAATAAATTTCCGACTTCTGCACACGTTAATCCCTCTGCCGGAATTCTATTATATCTTACAAACCGATCATGCTCTGCTGGTTTTAGTCTTGTACTGCCTCTGGAGCTCCTGATACATAAATCAATAATGTCAGCAAAATTTTCCTAATAGATATCTCCTTCTCCCATAATGTTTAATGTTTCAATCCATTGTTCTTTCATTCCCCTAATTAAGGCTGTTTTTAACACATTATCAGGTAAAGGTAGTGATGTATAAGGAGATCTTTGAAGATTATATTGAAAGAGTTCCACATACTCCTCTAATATTTCATTTGGTCTAGCTACTATCTGGAATATTTCATCTTTAGTTCCCTAGACCTGCAATAGTCCTGATATTTTTTTTTGGTCCCAGTTATTTATAACACCACCACCTAATCCCATGAACCATCTCAAAGCAGCCCCCTTTAATGTAGAGGGGAATAATTTCAGTTTCTAGGGTCGGTTGTGTAGTCATAACCCCTACAAAGCATGTCGAATTCAAACAAAAATGAATCTGGATCTTCTGATGTAAGGCCATGGAACGTAGGGATATGATGAAGAGGAATTGCCTTCATAGGCGCATTTGCTACAGTATCCACGATAGGGTATTACAGAGTAGAGGTTTGGGTGTTAGGCTGATTCTGGGCCATTTGATCGAATATATGCCAATAACCTCCTGGGATATCTAGCAAGGTATTCCTAGGTTGAGAGGAAATGGCTTTAACAAGAATGGTTTTAATGGCACTTCCTTTATCTGGGATAATGAGAGTACTTAATGTCTGAGGAGATTGAGTTTCTTCAAAAATGATTCTTGTAGCACTTCCCTTATCTGGGCTGCTCAATGGCTGGATTGTCCCAAGAGGAGACCTAGGTTCTTCACTTTCTCTTGTCTCTCCTCTTCCTTCACAAAGGTTGCTGAAATTCCCTTCTTGCAATAGTTCTGGACTAGAATTTTTAATTTCTTGGAAATCCTGCTCTTCGGTTTGACTATGCACCTCAGCAAAGGCTACAGATGGTGATCCTGTGGCCTGAAGGGAACTAGTAAGTTGTCTGGAAATAACTTTCCTGGGTCCTACTAAAGGCTGAGATTCTGCTTTCTTAAATATTTCATCTATAAAGGTTGATCAGCCAAGGGTCACCGCTCCCTTAGCTTTTTCAAGCTTGGGTAGAGGTTTGGAATTCTTTTCTGGCTTTTTCTGCTTAGTCATGCACACACAAATCAACTACTAGGTTCTACCCAATCAAAACAGTGACAAATCTACAGGAAAGTGGGCAGGGGAGCAGGGCTGTTACATGCTCTGTATGTAGGTTCTTACCTTCCGTTTTGTTATCACTCAGGTTGTCCCTAGTGCTCCTAAATAGGGATACGGCCGAGGTAACCACAAACCAATCTTTTGATTACAGGTTCTAGCCCACCTGTAATCGGAGAGGGCTCTCTCCTTATGATTCAACCTTAGTTGATGATTTTAGGCTAGCTTTCTGACTTCAAGGGAGTGTTGATTATGATTGGAAGGAAGGTAGGATTCTCGAGCAAAGAGGCAAGGTAAGGTGTGATAAGTTTCGAACCATTGGGCATGGAGTCACAGATTGAGGCTTGCGAGCATTTTCTTGGTCACAAGGGGATACGGAGCGGGATAGCCACACAGGATACAATTATCGGTCTGCTGAAAGTACGGAATGGACATCAGGGATGAAAGGCAAAGGAGAATCATTTCATCATGCTGAAAAAGAGGAGAAATGGATGAATGGGATCCAGGAGAAGTTAAGAATTCCTAAACATGCATTCATATGTGAAAGAAATAGCGTAAACAAGATCATTTAAGTATACATGCTCATAAATATTTCTGAAAAAAACATCAAGAAATGAAGAAATTGAACTTAAGGTGTAATGAAACAAATCTTAAGCTATTCTTTCTTCCTGCAATTTAGAAGGAAGAAAGGTGGCAAAAAACATAAAATTAAACAGAGGAGAGGAACACTTATTGGATCATGTAGAAGCACAGGAATTCCGTAATCATTCCCTGGCCAAGAGAAAACATCAAGTAGTTTCGCAATCCATGCTTTCAACAATCTTTGATTATGGAAACTATGACAGTTACAGTGCGAGTCTCTGCTCGGAGACAATGCTGGACAGAAGACTGACCAACAACTACTACCAACCAACCAACCCCTCACAACATTGCTCAAGGTGGTATTTATAAGCAAAATATCAGAAAGACATCATTACAAGTGACCTAGACAGGTCTACTAGAAAACTCTTCAAAAATCTAAGTGTTGCTGGAATTAAATGCAAGTAAATCTTTTTGGCTGCGCTGGGGGCAGCTGAATCGGAACAGGTGACGAGGTGGCCCTTGGGGGCTAGATGTGGCGCTGCTAGAATGATTGTGCTTTGGGAACTGCAGCTCGGCTCTGGTGAGAATTAAATGTGCAATAATTATGATTTGAGAGCTTCAAGTGGTTTCGCCCTCTTTCTATGAATCTGCTGGGAGATATTAAATTTTCTCCTGCTTCAGGCCACTCCTCAAGATTTTCACTGATACTCTTTGCTGCTACATTGATGGCTTCCGCCATCGACTGATACTCTTTGACACGCTTGAAGCTTGATGAATTGATCTAATACACTTTAAACTCTGTCATTGATCTGCTGATGTCTTTAAATCGGATCACTTTGGCATGATCGGGCGATTTTCGAGATTTTTCGGCGCGCAATGGGCTAAGAAATCAGAAGATTCCCCGAAGATTCCTCGAAATGGCCTATTTCCCGTAGCGATGCGCGATTAGCGCTTCGCGCTAATCGTGCATCGAAAACTACCTCTGTTTCTTGTTCTGGAGCTCCAAAGTGCAATTTTTCTTCCTGCGCGAAGTTTCGGCTTTCTGGCGTCAGCTGTACGGCGGATGACGTCAGCTATGGTGGGTCCCTGGTACAGAACGAAGTGGTGAGGTGCTGATACTGGAGGTAATGCAATGAATAAGCTCTGATGCAATCGCAATATCGCATCGGTGGGGAACGGAGGGTGCTTGAGTTGGACATTCGACGCTTGCGACCGTTGACCTCCGATATCGCAATATCGCGTCGGGAGGTGACGGATAGGTGGTAACCTACATCGAGAGGAAAGTGCGATGTTTCCATGTGATCTGGCTTTAAGGTTCTGCAGAGTGTAAGCTTTGGGCGAAGAAGAGCAAGTGGGTGGGTGCGAAGGGCATTTCGAGGTTTCGGCAAGGGTCCGATTACCTCAGAGGGATCTCATACTTTAGAAGGAGTCCATTGTATCTGGGAGATAGTTTGGAGGTCAAGGGTTCTTGCTAAGTTTCAGATAAACTGAGCAATTCCCGGGAGTACTTATGGTTATTTTTCAACCAGGGGGAGGGATATTACGTAGGGGATTTTACTTAATATTAATAAGGGGATGGGAAGAATAGGGAGCTAAATAATAATGTTAGTGGTTAATATGGAGGTGGTAAGAAAGCGCTAAGTTCTGGAGACCTTAGGCTGTTACAAGGGGGTAGAACCGTGCTTTTTAGAGAAAGTACGGAACAACTTTGAGTAAAGCAGATCTTTACCCAAACTAGCCTTATGAAAATGATGGAACTTAAGAGGTGTCAAGCAGATCTTGACCTCTTTTGGGGAAGTTAGTTAATGAATGGGGAAATTGAGAAGGGGAGTTAGTTATACATCTTTTGAGCTCCTTGCATAGAAATTCTTGCTGATTGTGTCCTGAATGATATGACACCTGAAAACCTGGAACTGGTCAGCAATTAGGATTCAGCAACCTCAGAACTACCCATCTAGCCTACCTGCCTAGCATTTTTTCTTCTTTTGTTTGGGGTGCACTTAGACTTGCAAACCCATCATTCATTTTTCTTTTGATGCTTTCCTATTTACATACTACCCTTATTTCTTCTAGGGCCCAGATTAAACTGTTGGGCTCCTCTGCTTCTCTACCTATCTAAGAATCTGCCAAGATTAAGCTGTTTGGACAGATTTACATTCTCTATATTCTAAAACAGGAAATTTAAACCTAGGGAGACCAAGATTAAGCTGTTTGGACCTCCCTTTAACTGAAAAATGGCGATACCGGGATAACTTTACAAAATTTGGAAGGCAATTGAATGAGCTTGAAGTAGCCTTCTTCACTTGGAGACTGTTGAGTAAATATGGAGCATTGCAGCAAGCAAAGTATGACATATTTGGCCTGTAAAATGCCAATCATGAGATATGAATAACCTGCTGCAGCAGGAAGCTAACAGTGGCTCCACTTGGGGATGGCTTCTCCTTGTGAGAAGTCAAGAACAGCAGGTCAGAACGCCTTGGTCTTTAGTAGTTGTTGTCTTCTGCAAAATTGTTTTCTCCGGGTGCCTTATTTTTCCTACCTACCTACCCTAACCAACACTTACTTTGCCTTTAGGTGAAATCAAACAACCAATGCAGCCATTTAAGAAACTGAGAAACAAGATGAAATTGCTGACTGGTCGTTTCTGAACGTAAAAGCATCATTCGGGTGTATTCTCTCATAATCAAAATTGTGGCATCTACTGGTTGTTGTTGAAGTATGTGGTCTTCACCGAGAAAGCATGCTAACGAACTTGGGTTAAGCAGAAGTTCCATGTAGTCTGCAATAGGGTCAATAAACTCATCATGTGAGAGAACTTCTTCTGGGCGTTCTTGGTCAGGTGGAGCGGCTGCGTCCTCGATGGTAAACCTGGCAGCCGACCCTTCTGTCTCTGTCCTGGCAGTGGAATCATACAGAGTTTGTAAATCAACAGGTAGCAGCATCTCCTCCGGAATTGGGGACGGGAGACTTCGGCATGATTCTGGATCTTCTTGGTCAGATGGAGTAGTTGCATCTTCGGTAATGAGCCTAGCAGCTAGTCCTTCTGCCTTTGCCTTGAAAATCGAATCATACAGAATCTGCAGGTCCTCAGGTAACAGTGTTTCCTCCTGAATAGGGGAAGGGGGGCTTCGGTATGATTCCAGGTCTCTTGGGTCAGACGAAGTAGTTGCATCTTTGGTAATGAGCCTAGCAGCTAATCCTTCTGTCTTTTCCTTAGAACCCAGATCATACTCAAACTATAATTCAGGAGATAGCACTATTTCCTTGTGAACTGGGAGAGGAAGATTTTGGTAAAACTCTTAAGAGTCGCGGAAATTATAAGACTGTATCCGAGCTCCCAAGAGTTCAATTTCATTCTCATATTTTTCAACAACCAGTTCAAGGAAAAGTTTATTCCGGCCGCCTGGTATTTTTGACAATACTGCTCTGAAAAATTCTTCATTAAGCTCAAACTCTGATAAAGTTTCTCTGCATTCATCTAAAGCTTCATCAAATGGAAGTTCCTCCCAGGATTCGGTCATTCTCTCTTACTGTTAATACATGGAGCACTTGGCTGTAACATTTGGTTCGTTCCTCAGTGGAGCCTTTGATTGAAATTGAAGTGGAGTCGCCAGGTGGATGCCTAGACTATGAAGTGCCTGATCTCTGTCCACCATCAAAGACCAGAACTAAGCGTGACAAACTTTGAAGAACAGGAGCACTCTCTCCAGTGGGGTTTAAAAATGAACAAAGCGCTTCAATCCCCAATGGAGTACATAGGTACAGGTCGACCGAGGCTTTTACAAGTCGGTTTCTTCCTCTGTAGAGCTGCAGACTAGTTTCATAAATTTATCTGAGGACGTCCCCAATGGAGTCGCCATTATTTTATCACTCAGGTTGTCCCTAGTGCTCGTAAATAGGGATACGGCCGAGGTAACCACAAACCAATCTTTTGATTACAGGTTCTAGCCCACCTGTAATCGAAGAGGGCTCTCTCCTTATGATTGAACCTTAGTTGATGATTTTAGGCTAGCTTTCTGACTTCAACGGAGTGTTGATTGTGATTGGAAGGAAGGTAGGATTCTCGAGCAAAGAGGCAAGGTAAGGTGTGATAAGTTTCAAACCATTGGGCATGGAGTCACAGATTGAGGCTTGCGAGTGTTTTCTTGGTCACAAGGGGATACGGAGCAGGACAGCCACACAGGATACAATTATCGGTCTGCTGAAAGTACGGAATGGACATCAGGGATGAAAGGCAAAGGAGAATCATTTCATCATGCTGAAAAAGAGGAGAAATGGATGAATGGGATCCAGGAGCAGTTAAGAATTCCTAAAACATGCACTCATATGTGAAAGAAACAGCGTAAACAAGATCATTTAAGTATACATGCTCATAACTATTTCTGAAGAAAACATTGAGAAATGCAGAAACTGAACTTAAGGTGTAATGAAACAAATCTTAAGCTATTATTTTTTCCTGCAATTCAGAAAGCGGAACGGTGGCAAAAAACATAAAATTAAACAAGGGAGAGGAAAACTTATTGGATCATGTAGAAGCACAGGAATTCCGTAATCATTCCCTGGCCAAGAGAAAACATCAAGTAGTTTCGCAATCCATGCTTTCAGCAATCTTTGATTATGGAAATTATGACAGTGTGCGAGTCTTTGCTCGGAGACAATGCTGGACAGAAGACTGACCAACAACTACTACCAACCAACCAACCCCTCACAACATTGCTCAGGGTGGTATTTATAAGCAAAATATCGGAAAGACATCATTACAAGTGACCTAGACAATTCTGCTAGAAAACTCTTCAAAAATCTAAGTGTTGCTGGAATTAAATGCAAGTAAATCTTTTTGGCTGCGCTAGGGGCAGCTGAATCGGAACAGGTGACGAGGTGGCCCTTGGGGGCTAGATGTGGTGCTACTGGAATGATTGTGCTTTGGGAACTACAGCTCGGCTCTAGTGTGAATTAAATGTGCAATAATTATGATTTGAGAGCTTCAAGTGGTTTCGCCCTCTTTCTATGAATCTGCTGGGAGATATTAAATTTTCTCCTGCTTCGGGCCGCTCCTCAATATTTTCACTGATACTCTTTGCCGCTACATTGATGGCTTCCATCGTCGAATGATACTCTTTGACACGCTTGAAGCTTGATGACTTGATCTTATACACTTTAAACTCTGTCATTGATCTACTGCTGTCTTTAAATCGGATCACTTTGGCACGATCGGGTGATTTTCGGGCTTTTTCGGCACGCAATGGGCTAAGAAATCAGAAGATTCCCCGAAGATTCCTCAAAATGGCCTATTTCCTGTAGCGATGTGCGATTAGCGCTTTGCTAATCGCGCATCGAAAACTACCTCTGTTTCTTGTTCTGGAGCTCCGAAGTGTGATTTTTCTTCCTGCATGAAGTTTCGGCTTTCTGGCTGCTGACGTCAGCATGATGTCGGTTGTACGCCGGATGACATCAGTTATGGTGGGTCCCTGGTACAGAACGACGTGGTGAGGTGTTGATACTGGAGGTAATGCGTTGAAGAAGCTCCGATGCAATCGCAATATCGCATCGGCGGGGAACGGAGGGTGCTTGAGTTTGACATTCGGCGCTTGCGACCGCCGACCGCCGATATCGCAATATCGTGTCGGGAGGTAATGGATGGGTGGTAACCTGCATGGAGAGGAAAGTGCGATGTTGCCATGCGATCTGGCTTTAAGGTTCTACGGAGTGTAAGCTTTGGGCGAAGAAGAGCAAGTGGGTGGGTGCGAAGGGCATTTCGAGGTTTCGGCAAGGGTCCGATTACCTCAGAGGGATCTCATACTTTGGAAGGAGTCCATTGTATCTGGGAGATGGTTTGGAGGTCAAGGGTTCTTGCTAAGTTTTAGATAAACTGAGCAATTCCCGGGGGTACTTATGGTTATTTTTCAACTAGGGGGAGGGATATTACGTAGGGGATTTTACTTAATATTAATAAGGGGATGGGAAGAATAGGGAGCTAAATAATAATATTAGTGGTTAATATGGAGGTGGTAAGAAAGCGCTAAGTTCAGGAGACCTTAGGCTGTTACAAGGGGGTAGAACCGTGCTTTTTAGAGAAAGTACGGAACAACTTTGAGTAAAGCAGATCTTTACCCAAACTAGCCTTATGAAAATGATGGAACTTAAGAGGTGTCAAGCGGATCTTGACCTCTTTTGGGGAAGTTAGTTAATGAATGGGGAAACAGAGAAGGGGAGCTAGTTATACCTCTTTTGAGCTTCTTGCATAGAAATTCTTGTTGATTGTGTCCTGAATGATATGACACTTGAAAACCTGGAACTGGTCAGCAATTAGGATTCAGCAACCTCAGAACTACCTACCCAGCCTACTTGCCTAGCATTTTTTCTTCTTTTGTTTGGGGTGCACTTAGACTTGCAAACCCATCATTCATTT
>APFE031117181.1:0-11081 GCA_000404065.3 Pinus taeda
TAGCAGTTTTTTCGGGTCCTGAACTTCCGGAGCCGTTTTGAGGCCCTAAACGACGTTTTTTAGGAAATCTGGGGGCAACATGGGTCCATGGACTGATGTTACCCTTCACAGAGTGGTAGTTCTCGGATAGATATTTTTAACGAGCTATCATACGCGTCAAACGGAGATCGTATGCCAAAGTTACGACCCCGGGAAATTGATGTACCAATTTACCCAAAACGGGGCCCAAGATTTGGCGTTTCATCTTTTAGGGTTAGGTTTTGGAATGTGAAGGGTTTTCCATTGTTTCTCAACAATAAATAGGCCTTCGCGCCTCATTGTAACACAGTTCAGAACAATTCAGAGGCATGTAGCCACCACATCTCTTCTTAGAGATAAGCTACCATCGCCCTAGCTGGTTTTTTTCCATTTCTGGTTGTAAGCATATTTCAGTATTTTCCATTAATGAAATGAAGCATTATTTCCGTTGCATCTTTATGTATATGGTTATCTCTGTATTTTATTGCGTTCCTATTTAAATCTGGATCAGTGGTATCAGAGCGGTCTGCTTTTTCTCTGTTTTTATTTGTATGTCCCCAACGAGGTCAGGATATAAGGAGTTAGGGCTTGAACTGGTTGAACCTTTGCAAGACCAGCCTCACAAATCCCGACGGTCTCCCATGGCGGATGAGAAGAAAGACGAGGGGGCAAGAGATCCTATCAAAATCTTGCCTGAAGAAGCCCTCGAGCGACAACGGAACGCGATGATGGACAGCTTTGCGCAAATCCTTCAGCGGTTACCCAAAGGTGACGCATCGGCTTCCAACAGCTACTCTGGAAACGCCACGCCTTTTAAGGTACATGTTAATTTTGAAATCCCCATATTCGAGGGTCAATTAGACACAAATGTGGTAGATAAATGGTTAAATCTACTAGAAGGGTATTTTTCTGTTCATGAATTTTTGAGTCGGGAAAAGATTGTTTTCGCTCTTCTCAAAGCAGCCCCCCACGTCAAGGACTGGTGGGAAACCTACTGCAAGCAGAAGGATGAAAGCACAGGCTCAATATTTTCAGTCGCGCCCACTTGGGATTCATTCCGAGATGCCATCAAGGAACAGTACTACCCTGTCAAAAGCTATGAGGACAAATACATCACATGGACCACGCTGCGACAAGGACGGGACCAAGATGTGCCTGAGTTCACAAACATTTTTCACACCCTTCGCACACAGTTGGGTATCAAAGATTCTGAGCTACATCTGGTACTCAAATACCACAGTTGCCTACACAGATACATCCAGGAAGAGATGGAGTTCGCGAACATCTCCTCACTCGACATGGTGTACCGATACGCTATCAACATCAAGCAAAAGTTCAAACAGAAGAAGCGAGACTTTGGATCTGCAAATCCGAAGACCAAAGGACAAAGGCAAGGTGAGGTGACCCAAGACAACCCGTCGAAGCCGCAAGAAAAAAACAACACCACGAAGCCGGAGAAGGACACAGGAAAGTGGTGTGAGTTCCATAAGAGTCCCACTCATAACACAAGTGAGTGTCGGACCAAGCAGTCGCTGGTGGCCGAGTTGAAGGCTTCCGAATCAGATGCATGTTCCGACCCTGAGCCAAAACCCGACAAGGGAATGGCAAAGGGAAGCAAATCATTGATGCATATCCCAGTGCCACTGTTGCCACTGCCAAAATCTAGAAAATTGAGCCCGAAGATCCAGAGGAGGGGGAACGTCTTTTCCACTCACAGATGTGGGTGAAGGGTTCGCCGCTGCAATTCATTATCGAAAGTGGCAGCCAAAAGAACCTCGTTTCAGCAGAGGTCGTGAAGCGGTTGGGCCTACCAACTACACCACACCTGCAACGATACAGTATTGGGTGGCTTCATGAAGGACGAGATCTCAAAGTTCGCCAGCAGTGCCGCCTTCCCTACAACATCAAGCCTTTCACAGATGAGGTATTGTGTGATGTTACACCTTTGGATGTTTGTGATGTACTATTAGGCCAGCCATTCTTGTGGAGGTGACATGCTGTGTATGATTCAAGGCCTCGTGCTGTCATTATTTCTTTGAATAATTCATTATACAGGATACCAGAGGTAGCCCCACTTACCGCCACATCTTTGATCACTGCTAAGAAAGGCAGCAAGCTCATCTCCTAGACCATGAAATTCATTTCTCTGGTTCACTCCCAAAGTAAGGGGAAGATTGTCACCACAACCATGACCCCCGTAAAGGGTTCCTCCATGCAGTAGCAGCAGCAAAGGGATATGGTCATGACAGAACACAGGAACAACTTCTCCTCACCCACAGGGGTACCACACAAGTTTTAGGTGGGCGACAAAGTTTGGTTACATCTGCAGAGAGAATGCCTTACCAGAAGGACTCAGACCGCTTCGACATGGTCCTTACACCAGCAACAAGGCTATGGGCAACAATTCTTTGGAGCACATCATTCCTCCACTCCTTCGCCTGCACCAAGTGTTCAATGTGGACCATCGTCGACCATGCTTCCCACCATTACTGGACACATCAGAGATTGCAGGACAAGTTCAACAGATGGAGGAACTCAACGCAATGGGGACCATTGCTCCAAGGGGGAGGAATGATCTAGGTCGATGTTGGTGGCCACCCACCTATCCCATTTGGACCCCCGCAACTGTCTCTTTCAATTTTTCAGTTTCCGTAATTGTAGCAAAATTTACTATTTTTAGCAGTTTTTTCGAGTCCTGAATTCTGAGAGCCGTTTTGAGGCCCTAAACGACATTTTTTGGGAAATCTGGGGGAAACATGGGTCCATGGACTAATGTTTCCCTTCCCAAAGTGGTAGTTTTCAGATAGATCTTTCTAACGAGCTATCATACGCGTCAAACGGAGATCGTATGACAAAGTTACAACCCCGGGAAATTGATATACCAATTTACCCAAAACGAGGCCCACAATTTGGCGTTTCATCTTCTAGGGTTAGGTTTTGGAATGTGAAGGATTTTCCATTGTTTCTCAACAATAAATAGGCCTTCGATCCTCATTGTAACATAGTTCAGAACAATTCAGAGGCATGTAACCACCACATCTCTTCTCAGAGATAAGCTACCATTGCCCTAGCTGTTCTATTTCTATTTCTGGTTGTAAGCATATTTCAGTATTTTCCGTTAATGAAATGAAGCATTATTTCCACTACATCTTTGTGTATATGGTTATCTCTGTATTTTATTGTGTTCCTATTTAAATTTGGATCACATGTTCGGATGGGGTCCATGGGGTCAATTTTGTTGAGTTCTGAGTTATTTTTGCAATATCTTTTTGTAGCGAAGGTAAAGTCTCCACAAAATGTGGAAAGCAAAGTGTGAATCTAAGTGGAGTCAAAGGGGCTTTAGTCCCCTAAGTGGGTAGGTAATAGAGTTGTTTTGATACCTGTAAGCAAAGGCTATATAAAGTTGAGTCATAACGAGTCTTAGAAGATAACTTTAAGTGAAGAATCATTATAAGGGTAAGGTGCTAAGACACGAAAGGTTTGTTTCCTATACTTAGGTGAAAGGGGAAGGCTCCTGCAACTGAGTGTGTGGAGACCTTGGTAATTCTGCAAGATGAGTGCACAGGGCCCTGCAGTTGAGTGCGCATGGATAAAAAGTATGTATCTGAACGTTTAAATCCAATAAAGACTGTTTTGGGCCGAAATTGATGCATCTGTGTTATTTTATTTACTTCTGCAAAGTTTATGTATCTTTGCTTTGTAATCTATTTTATATGAATGAATGTTTATTTACTGCGTGATTTTAATGGATCCATTGTCATATATAGTCAATCTCATAAGCTCTGAGCCATATCGTATGAAACTTCCCTCTAAAGTCCTTAAATATGGAATCAAATAACAACACTTAGTCTCCACCCTTGAATTTCTTCTTCTTGAGTAATTTTTCATGTTATTGTGCCCTCCAATTTGTATCATTGTTGCTTATTGAAAAGAATCTTGACGAAGTTCATCTAGTTCATTGATTTGGAGGAGCCTCTACTTTTGAGCTTCTATCATGTCCATACCAAGTCTGATGGTTGTTCTAAGTGTCTGGACCTTGGTCTCAATTGACAACAATACTCTTTTCCCATATACTAACGTGTAAGGAGTATAACCATTGGTGGTTCTCTATGTGGTCCAATAGGACCATAAAACTTCAAGAAGTTTGTCAACTCAATCATTTATATGTAACTAAATAGTTTTGGTGATGATGTTTTCAAAATTTTCCTTCCACTTGCCTACTGGCTTGCGAATGATATAGTGTGGTAACCTTGTGCTTGATCATGTACTTATCATTTAAGTATTAGATCAACTTTGATGTGAACTGGGTTCCTACATCCATGACTATCTCTTATGGTATCCCAAACCTTGTGAAGGTTTCCTTGTGAAGAAATTATGTTATTGTTTGCGTAGTTGCAACTAGAAGTTCCTTGGCCTCCATCCAATTCATGACATAATTTGTGCATACCATAGTGTAGGAGTTATGATGTGATAATGGGTTGATTAGTCCATTGAAATCAATGGCCCACCTGTTGAAAGGTTCCAACACTATTGTTGGTTGTAATGGCATCCCATCAGATTGCATAGGTATTCCCATGCACTAGCAGTTGTCGCACTTATTTACATACTCATTGGCATGTTTAAATATGGTGGTCCAATAGGACCCTTGATGAAGTACCTTGTATGCTCTTCTCTTATCGAAAAAGTGGCCCCCACATGGTCCCTCGTGTTAGGCCTTGAGGATCTCATATATTTAATCTTTTCTTACACATATTCAAATGATGAGGTCAGGGCCTGCGTAGAAGAGACATCCATCAATCCATGAGAACCTCTAACTTTGTCTCATGATATTTTGACATTATTTTAGTGAGAGATAATGTGTAAGTCTACTTACAACCAAGTATTTAGTGATATTCATAAATCGCGGAGAGTTAGTAGAAACTACAAATAGGTGCTCATCAAGAAAATAATATTCTATAGGGGGAAATGTGAGTCTAGAGAGGAAATCAGCCAAAAAATTATCTTTTACTAGGTTATCTAGGATGGTGATATTATATTCTTCTAATAACAACAACCATCAAGTAACTATGTCATTCGTAATTGGTTTATTCAAAAAAATAGCTGGTTGCAACATGTTTAGTGTGTAATATTACCAAATAATTTGTAATGTAATGTTGAAATTTGTTGATTGCGTAGATGACAGCGAGGAACTCCTTCTTGATTACTATGTAATTAAGCTCTAGAGACGAAATAATTTTACTAACATAGTAGATTTCAAGCGAGTTTCCTTATTCAAGTTTTCCTACCATAGCTCATATAGCAATGTCCAATGCATCTATGGAAATGTCGAATGGGAGGGACCAATTAGGCCCTCCTAAAATTGGTGCCTTTGAAACTTTAGACTCTGATCCTTCAAAAGAATGCTAGCACTTTTTTGTCCACACAAACTCATAACTTTTAGTTAGTAGAGAAAATAATGGATGAGTAATTTGCAAAAAAAAATCAATGAATCGTCATTACTAACCAGCATGTCCCAGGAAGTTGCATACTTATTTTTGTAAGTGAGTAGGTAAATATAATATCACCTTAATTTTTGTAGGATCAACCTAAATACCTTCTGCTGAAATTTGGTTTCCTAACACAATACCATCGGTTAACTTTACTTAGCACTTGAGATTGCTAAGGGCCACATTAGCTTCCTCACATCTTATTAATGCTTTTTTTCCAAATTAGTTAATGCTTCATAAAAACCATCACCATAAGATGTGAAATCATCCATATATATTTCCACACATTCATGTATTAGATCGAAGAATATACCAATCACAACTCATTGAAAGGTGGAAAGGGCATTACACAATCCAAATGGTAGAACTTGATATGCAAATGCCCCCCTTGTAAAAGTAAATGTAGTCTTGTCTTGGTGTTCGGGTACGATTTGATTATGGTTGTAGCTACTAAATCCATCCAGGAAAGAAAAATACTTCTTTCCTACTAAAGTATCTAGGACTTGTTTAATGCAAAGAAGCAAAAAATGGTCTTTATGAGTTTATTTGTTAAATTTTGTATAGTTTTCACAAATTCTCCATTTCCATTTTTCTTAGGTGCTATAACAAGGGGAGAAACTGACTCAATATCATAAATTTAATAAATAAAATCTACGACGAGTGGTTTTGTAGTGGAATCTTGATTCTCCTCAGTTGAAGTGCTTGTTCAAGTAAGAGAATCGTGTATATCGGGGTGCAGAATATGATCAAAGGTATGTGTATAATTTGAGGAAGAAGAGGAGGCTATGACATCATTGATCTCATCATCCTTTGTCTTCTCATGAAAGGGAAATTATTGATCTATAGAGAGAACTTGATGGACTTATCCCTCTTCATCGTTATCTTCTTCTTTAGTCCATATAGTTATTTCTAAGTCTATACCAAGCTTATCGAGAGCATAAAGGGTTAACTATTTTATAGAGGTCCCATGTGAGATAGTCATGTTTCCTAACCTACAGCTAATGTACGTATCGACAGTGACCAACCAAGGTCTACACAATATTAGAGGATTCCCTCCCAGGGAGGTTTTAGGTTGCAAAAGCATGAAATAGACAGGGTATTCCCATGAATCCACCGACACTATGACATCTTCTAATATCCCTTCTATTCTAATAGTATTTTTGTTAGAAAGTTGTAATATGGTGGGGAAATGCCTAAAACCATAGTGTACTAAGGCCTCTATGGTTTCTCATGTCATGATATTAATTGCAACACCCAAATATATCAATGTGTTAGGAATAATGATGTTGTTAATTTTCACATTAACCACTAGGTTGTCATGATTAGAATACTTGGTTTCCGCAAGGGTCCCACCCATCATTAATTCTAATAGTTTTCCCATAATATGGATAGTTTGGGGGTCTTTCTTATCTCTCTCAGGTTTCCTCAAACATAATCGTTTTAGAATAAATAGGCACATCCTTGATAGCTTGAAGCAATGGTATATTTACACACACATATCTAAGTTCTCCCAAGAGATCAAATTTAGGTTGAACATTGGGCTTCTCTAGGATTAATATTTCAGGGTAAGCTAAAGTTTGGGGTTTCTTAGGTGGAGGTTTTGTAGTTAATTCTTGTGATTATACTTCACAACGCACCTCTTTATTTAGATATTCTAATGGCTGCTATCTCAGCAAACCACAGCACCAGTAGAAGGGAACAACAAATCGTTGCTATCTCAGCAAACCACAGTGTTGGTACAAGGGAACAACAAATCGTTACTATCTCAACAAACCACAGTGCTGATACAAGGGAACAGCAAATTGTTGCACAAAAAATTGTCACCTTGGCATTGTGCAATCTGTGTGAGTCCATTATCACTCATACTTTCCTCCTTTGCAAGTCTTAAGCCTCAGTTCCTCATATCAAGCCTTGAAAATAAGAGAAAGCCCTTAAAAGTCTCTAAAACTCCAGTTCTGCACTTTCTTTAAGCATTACCTGTGGTCCTACACCTAATGGTCATGTTCCCTACGCACTTGACCGCTATGTCTCTGTGTTATGGGTGCGGACCCCTATAAAAGTTAAAAAGTTGCAAGTATATTCTTAAAAACTCACTTTGAGTCATTTCTAGAAGCTTTTGGAAGGAATCTTGAGGTGGCAAGTTCGCCTCCTTAAGGTTCATGCATCCCATACCTTAAGGATCTAACCCCTTGATGTGAGGAGCTTATCCCTTTGAAGGAGGACTCTATCCCTTCATAGGTGCACCTGTAACCTCCTTCCTTTGCACTATAAAATGAAGCAATGGGCTAGTTACTGAGGAGGTTAAAAAGCTGAATATTTTTGAGATGAAATGCTGTTGGAACTTAGTCTTCCTAATTGAGCTTTTGTGAGGAGAGATTACATACCTCTTTGATCTCATTTGGAAGAGTGTGAGGCTTGTCAAAGTAAAGGAGATTCATGTTTCGAATCCTAGGAAGAGCTTGTACAACATCAAGGCTGAAAAGGTTGTAAGGTTCTTCTATTTCAAGTTAATACAAATAAGTTTGTTTTTCTCAATAAGCTATGTTTTATGGTTTATTTTATGGATTCCTTTATCACCATAATGAACATGATTTATGATATTAGCTATGCAGGTGTTATTTGATGTGTGATTGTTTGTGATTGCAGGTTCTCAAAAGGAAACTCTTTTGGACGGTTGAAGGATGGCTGCTACAAACTAGCGTTGGACTTAAGGTAGGGCCTAAACACCTCTATAGTTTTTGTTGTGAATCGTATATGTTTAGAGAAAGATAGATTTGCTTGTCTTGCTTGTTGCTAGATATCTTTTGACACTAGGGAGATTAGCCTTATCCGCAAGATCGATTTATCCGGCCAACAAATTAGCAACTCCGCTAGGGCTCTGAATTTGGTTTCTGGTTTTCCTTTGTCTTTGACTTGAGAAACTTGTTCTAGTTTCTGGTTTTTGCTTGATGTGTGTGGGATTGGGTAGTTTTTAGGATCTAGGTTATTTTTTGTTTTTTCAAATTTTTTAAGAGTACCGCACTTTCTTGTTACAGACAGTGAGGGCATCTCCACATTTTCCTTTAGTACACAGGGCGGTACCGCATCTAGTTCTACTGGAAGCCTGTGGACCCTCTGAAATTTAAAAAAAAAAAAAAAAAAAAAAGAAGTTTTCTTCCAGTTAAGTTTAGGTTTCATTTACGACTTTTAGTGTCTACCCAGACCTGCATGTATTTTGTCAAAAATCTCTTGTGAATGAGTTCCATTGGTATTTTTTGTTTTATATGATTTTCTAGAAGTTTTGCATGCCTGAAGTGGTTTTCACTTGGTCTCTGTAGTGACTCAAAGATCAGAATCCTAAGAAACCTTAGATTACCCTGGTGTCTTTTTGTCTTCTTGATGAGTCTGACTGGTTCGTGAAATATGTCCTTGCTGAGAAATAGATTTCGTTTTCCCTTTGTAAATCTTTGAACGAACTTGGTTGTAAGTTTTGAATTTCATTTTTATAAAAGAAAACATATCTGGATGTTTTTTATTGATTTGTTATTCTGAATGAATTAATCCTTAGTTTACTGAACAACTAAGTAAAATGTCCTCAAAAATAATTGAAGCTTTTTTTTCAATTAGGTTTTAAGAAGTTTTTTTAGTTTTGAGTGTTTTCTAGGAATTGTAGATCTCCTTTGAAAGAAATTGTATTTTGTAGTTTTGAGTGTTGAAAAGGAAAGGGATTTATTGTGAGCATAATTAGTAGTCTCGTTTTGAGTTCTTATTGAAAAAGACAAAAAGATTTTCTTTTCATTTACATGTTGAAAGAAATATTTGTTTTCCAAAGAATTGTATTCTCGAACTCTTTCTTTTAGCTAGAAATTCATTGAAAGAAAAACGAATTGTTTATCATTTCAAGTCTATTTCATTAGGAAAGATAGAAGATTTGCACGTATTATAAACGGTAAACCTCAGATTAACCATTTTCAAGGAGCTTGGGGTCACTTGTTGGTAAACTTTGGATTAATCATTTCGAGGAGCCTTCAAGCGGATTGAGCTTTGTTACTCTGCCCTTGCGCGTAGATCGGATCGTAGATTGTTCCCCCAGTTGTATTTGTTGCTATTGGTAGCCTTAGTGTCCATAAACTTAAGATTATTTCCTAAGGTGACGGTGAAGGATGGGTCTCACTGTACCTGGAGCAGACGTCGACTAGACTCACTTGGACTCTTTGGAGGGTTCTCTTCACTCGAAACGGTTTTTTGAAGAAACTTGTGCCAGTCTGTTTCATTAAGCAGGTTGTCGGGGTAACTGTTCCAACCGCCCTTTCTGTATTGAATTCTACGACGTTGGATTTCATCACCAACCAGTGTTTTTGGTACGGAAAGTTACTGTTTGTGTGTGGTTTGAACTCTTAGATTTTTTAGGCGTATGATTCAATTGTTTGTTTCTTTAGAGACTTTAGGTGCTTTTATTGAGATTTTCTTTGTTTGCGTGTGATTATTTTCATCCTACACCCAGAGATTATTATCCTTGATTAATCATGTCGAGATAGTCATCTATGTCAGGTTGTCGGGGTAACTGTTCCAACCGCCCTTTCTGTATTGAATTCTACGATGTTGGATTTCATCACCAACCAGTGTTTTTGGTATGGAAAGTTACTGTTTGTGTGTGGTTTGAACTCTTAGATTTTTTAGGCGTATGATTCAATTGTTTGTTTCTTTAGAGACTTTAGGTGCTTTTATTGAGATTTTCTTTGTTTGTGTGTGATTATTTTCATCCTACACCTAGAGATTATTATCCTTGATTAATCATGTCGAGATAGTCATCTATATTTTCCCAATCACCGGAAACATTTTTATATGGTGGTCCTACAATTCCTTTGGGATACCAGTCACTTTCTGGTACTTTTTCAGGAACAACTCCTCGACCAACTGAACATCAGCTATCACCTGGTTATAATGGAACTAAAACATTGAACATAGAACAGATCTTTATGATGTCTGGTAGTATTCCAAACCCTCAACCTCAAGGTAGTCAGTTACCGCTTGGGGGGCAACCTCAAGGTAGTTAGTTACCGCCTGGGGGGCAACCTCAAGGTAGTCAGTTATCGCCTGGGGGGCAACCCCAAGGTAGTCAGTTTCCGTTTGGAGGGATACCTCAAGGTTTTCAACCTTCAGGACAGTACATACCCCAAGGTCAACCCCATATTCCTCAGGATGCTTATCAATCCTAGATTCAGTACGTGCCTCAGGGTTATCAACCTCAAGGTCAGTACCCAACTCAAGGTTTCCAACCGCCTTTTGGTCAACCATTTTTATCTAGAACTAGAAATGTACCTCCTAATTATCAACCCTACGTTCAACCAGGTTATGGTCCTCCTTATGTACAACCTTTTATGGGTCCCAGAATGAATATGGTGTGGGATCCATCTCAAACTCAACAGACTTTGCAACCTAATGTGCAGTTATCTAATCGAACTGGACAACCTTTGGTTTCTGGTTCAACCCAGCAACCTGTTCAACTTATGGTTCAAACCTCTGCACCTGGTGTAGTTCATCAGCCTCGGCCTAGTTCACCTCAAACTCCGCCTCAATCTGCTGCTGCAACTACTG
>APFE031117186.1:0-13236 GCA_000404065.3 Pinus taeda
CTGTGACCACTTGATAGGGTCTCCCTTCCTTGATAGCCTTCAACTGAATAAACGCAAGCCTTTCCCTCAAGAATGTGGCATATTTGAAGGAGGGCTTCCTTGCTGCAAGCATCCTTTGGCATAGTTCAAACATCAGGGACATCCTGTGTTTTAACTCCTTGATTTCTTTATGCTGTGCCTTGCACTGTTCTAGTGCGTTCCAGTTTTTATAGGCATGATTAAGCCAGGTTTCTTTCTGTTGTTCGAACGCTTTCCCTTGAGATTGATGATATTCTTTCAACCATATGCGTTTAAGTTCCAGAAAACTCTCTGTTTCTACCCCTGTGTCTTTAACAGTAGGGGGTTCTGTTTGCATGTAGGCATCAACTAACAGTGTCTGTTCCGTGAGCTGGAATGATCCAGCATCAGTTTCCAGGAAAGCTTCTTTCTTATTTTCCTCTGGGGCTGTTTGCTCTAAAGTTATCTGGGTAAGCCGGGGTGATTCTGCATCTTCTTCCATGATAGTCTGGGTAGCATCGGAACTTACTGATTCTTGTGTAGCAATAAGTTCTTGTCCTTGATCTTGCATGTTTTCCAGACGACCTGTTGGTTCTTGTGTAACAACAGGATTTTTCTTCTGCATTTCCTCTGTTGGTTCTTGTGTAACAACAGAGTTCTCATTCTGTACCTTTTCTGAAGATGAGTCCTCCGCCCGCATTTGCTGTGAAACTCCTGTTGGTTCTTGTGTAACAACAGGGTTCTGATCCTGTAATTCTCCTGAAATAGGTTCGTTCATCTGCACATTCCTGGGGCTTTCGGAACCTGTTGGTTCTTGTGTAGCAACAGGTTTCTCATCATCATCAACCTGCTTTGCTTCATTTTCAGCCTCGGGGGCTTCCTCCATTGGCTCCTTCACTAATCTATACCCTGCCTGAGCATATATCTCGCCACAAACTGTACAGATATATTCAGTATCTTTGCTTCTATCTGCTGCCGAGGTTGCTCTTGCCAATACGTGCAAACTGAATTCTGCGTCATAAGCTTCCTTGATTCTTATTATTTCTTTCTGGTAATCCTGAATCTGAGCTTTCAAATACTTAATTTCTTCTTGCAGGGCTGGTATCGTAGTCTGATCTTGTGGGATAGGAGATCCGAGTGGAGGCCGAGGTTCTGCTATATCACCTTGGTCAATGTTTCCCACAGGTGGTTCTTGTGTGTCACCTGGGGTAGCGGCTGGTTCTTGTGTTGTAGCCACTTGCTCGCTATTATTGTGGATGTCGGCAGCTGGTTCTTGTGTTGCAGCTACCTTAAGATATGAGTCCACGAAACTATGAATGCTCTGTATCTCAGCCTCTGTGGGTGAGGGAGAAGGGTTTCGGGAAGTGGCCGGCGTACGGGGTTTCAAAAGAATGGATGGTGGGATGGAAGGCTCAGGGGATTCATCTACCGCCATTTTTCGTTTAGGTAAAAAGGCAGAGAACTGAAATATTTTTCTTTTTCTACTGATTCTTGTAGCTGAAATGATAGTCGGGGTGGTGGGTATTTTGGCTGAAACCTTCGTTATTTTTCTTTTTACTAAGGTTTCCTTTGGCTGCTGCCTTTTTCGTTTGAGCTGCATAATTGGGACATTATCCTCAGAGTCATCAGTGGAGATACTGAGTATAGGGGCGGGGGAATTGGTTCTCTGGGGAGACACAGTTAATTCCACTGTTTCTTGTTCTTTTTCTGTGACATGCAAAGGTATTTGCTGGGGCTGTTCGGGGTTATGCTCTGTCTGCTGGGGTTCTTCCGGAGGGCTTTTCTTAGGGGTGTTGTCCATTTGTTGAGGAGGCTCCTGGTCTTGCCGAGATATATTCTCAGCTTGACGAGAGGTTTCCTCTTGATGGGGACTGCTCTGCATAGGCTGTGGACTTTCTTCCCTTGGATGGGGATTAATGGGAGGTGGCGGGATGTTTAAAGGGAGAGCCCTATTAATCAACAATTGAACTAGGCGATGGTGTTTCAGGGAGAGGACTGGATTCTTCGCTTTCATAGCATATCGTGCCATATTTTTAAGACAACCCAGCAAATAATACGGTATATTCACTAATTGACCATTTCTTAAGTGATTGAGCAGAACGAAGTCGTGTTGGTAGATTACCTGGTATCGACCTTCGCAGGTTAGATACTGCTTGACGAATTCGGCAATTCTTGGCCATGGTGGCGGCAGCGACCGCAATGCTATGCCTCTACCCTTGGTTTCTACCTCCTCGCCCGGACGGAGAAAGTCTTGTTGCGCGTTCAGGATTACTTGTTTTCTAGTGAACCATCTTGTCCCAGTGGTTGGAAGTCCTGTAACTTCAGCTATGAATTCTTCTGTGACCGGAACCTGAATTCCTTGGACGACAGAGTATCCCTCTGTCAAATTGCGTGTGAATTCCAGGACCTGTTGTTCGTCGAAATCTGGAAGTCTTCTGAAATATTCTATCCATCCCGCTTGCATGAAGATTTGGTAAATTTCTGGAAAGAGCTCCAGAACTGCTGTTGTGGCTGGTTCATGCGTGATGAGGCTTCTCCCCATGGCTATTGCTTCAGTGAATCCTCAGAACTCGGGGCCAAGCTGCCGATTCTAACTCAGAGTATACATCACAATTGCTATCGTTTTTACATACAACCGGGAGAATTTAAGGGTGGCGGTGGTTAGCGTGGCTAATTATTATGAAATCGCTTTGGTAAACCCCCCCCCCTCTTTTCTACGTGTGAACGATATGATTGGGGAATGTAATCATTTGATGTGCCTATCACCTTTTTCCGCTTATCTAATATTTAATGCTTATTCATAACGTGCGTACCTTTATCCTTTACCTTTCTGGATCACTGCGTCACAACGTCTTTTCTCGTTAACTGTCAGATGATAATCATTATCGCGGATATTAAAAGCACAGGAATATGATAATGACGGGGAAGTGACGATGAGGTTCTGTAATCATTACGGAAAGTGATTTCTTTCGTGCGGAAGGGATATTTTGGGTCAGTACACACTGTCGTGTATCAAGATTGGTGTTGCAGCCACAGAGAATTATGTCGGAGAATTGGAAGTAGTGTCAACAGGAAATGGTGTTGCGGCGACCGGGATGGTGTTGCAGCAACAGGGAATGATGTTGCAGCAACGGGGATGGTGTTGCAGCAACAGGGATGGTGTTGCAGCAACGGGGAATGGTGTTGCAGCAACGGGGAATGGTGTTGCAGCAACAGGGATGGTGCTGCAGCAACAGAGATGGTGTTGCAGCAACAGGGATGGTGTTGCAGCAACGAGGATGGTGTTGCAGCAACAGGGATGGTGTTGCAGCAACGGGGATGGTGTTGCAGCAACGGGGAATGGTGTTGCAGCAACAGGGATGGTGTTGCAGCAACAGGGATGGTGTTGCAGCAACAGGGATGGTGTTGCAGCAACGGGGATAATTCCTTCTTCATCCTTGTTCTCAGCTACTTCCCACGTTCTATTTGCAAAATCTGAAAATAATATTGCAATCCTTGGCAGAAATTATTAGTTACTAAAAAATATGTCTAATTCTAATAGCTACATAAATAAATAGAAATTTAAGTGTTCTGAGGGACAGCAAGTTCCTCTGGGAAAGAATATTGCTTTATTGCCATACAAGTAGCTTTGAAGTCCTCTTTGGAAATCGGCTGCTGATATAACCGAAGTCTGTAGCCATTCACCAACAGTGGTGTTCTGCTTCCATCAATTGTTACTAATCTAACTGTTCCATTTGGGAAAACAGTGTCCACTTCATATGGTCCCAGCCATCTTGTTCTCAACTTCCCTTGAAAGTTCTCAAAACGTGAGTCATAAAGAAGAGCCCAGTCACCTTTTTGGAACTGCTTTTTCTTAATGGTTCTATCATGCCATCTGCTTCTTTGTTGCTGTATCATAGTTGTTTGGTGGATGGCATCTAGTCTTTTTTCGTCCAACTCCTGCAGCTGCTATAACCTGACTGTCTGTGCATCATTTAAATCTAGGTTAACAGCTAAGGCAGTTCTTAGAGTCTTGATTTCAAATTCCACGGGAAAAATAGCATTCTTTCCAAAGACCAATTTCATAAGGTGAAAATCCTGTTGTATTTCTCCAGGTAGTTCTGTAGGCCCAAAGAGCCTCGGGCAATCGTTGAGACCAGTCCTTTCTGTTCTCCTTTATTGTTTTTGTTAAGATAGCTTCTATGACATTGTTTGTGCTTTCCACCTGTCCATTTGCTTGAGGGTGGTAAGGTGTGGTCATCTTATGTTTAATATGGTATTTTTGAAGCATATCTTTAAAACCGTGAGAATTAAAAGGAGGCCCTCCATCAGTGACTATTTCCCTGGGTAGACCAAATCTAACAAAAATTTCTTCAAATAAGAAAGTTAATACTGCTTCCTCATTAGCTTTAATAAGTGCTTTGGCTTC
This sequence comes from Pinus taeda, assembly GCA_000404065.3. Classification (NCBI taxonomy): domain Eukaryota; kingdom Viridiplantae; phylum Streptophyta; class Pinopsida; order Pinales; family Pinaceae; genus Pinus; species Pinus taeda. The sequence goes on from APFE031117186.1 coordinate 4,406, forward strand.
TACCCATTTAGTCATATAGTCTGTACATACTAGAATGTAAATTCTTTGATTAGATGGAGGGTTAATAGGACCTACAAAATCTAATGCCCATTTCTCAAAGGGTTCGAGAGTTACCTGAGGGTTGAGTGGAATTTCATCCCTGCGGTTGGGCTGGCCCATTCTTTGGCAGCCGTCACAGGCCTTCACATATTTTTTTGCATCTTTAAAAAGTGATGGCCAGTAATATCCCATTCTTAGTACCTTGTGAGCTGTCCTTTTGTCTGCAAAATGTCCTCCACAAGGACCATCGTGACAAGCTTTCAATATGTCATAAATCTCGTCTTCCCCAACGCATCTCCTGATTTCCTGATCTATTCCTGTGTGGAATAGACACCCGCTTATCCAGCTGTACCTAGCACTTTGCTGGATGATCTTTCTTCTTTCCCTGTGTGATAGGTGTGATGGTAGTTTTCCTGCAACTAGATAGTTAGCAATGTCTGCATACCATGGTGAGTGAGCAGATACTGCGAATAGATACTCATCCGGAAAAGAATCATCTACTGGCACATTTTCGTTAGTTTTTAACCTAGAAAGAAAATCAGCAACTACATTTTCTTTTCCTGGCCTATCCACTATTGTGATATCAAATTCCTGCAGCAATAGTAACCACCTGGTGACTCGAGCATTAGTAATTGACTTATTCATTAAGTACTTGATAGCCGAGTGGTCTGTATGCACAAAGGTAGTATAGCCAGTAATGTAATGCCGAAATTTATTAATAGCGTGAATGACTGCTAAAAATTCTTTCTCGGTTACTATGTAGTTTAATTCAGCTGGTGTCATATTCTTGCTAATGAAATAAATAGCATAGGGGAGATTATTTTCCTCCTGACCCAGGACGGCCCCAATTGCTGTGTCTGAAGCATCCGAGGAAATATGAAAGGGCAGTGTCCAATCAGGCCCTCTCAAAATAGGGGCTGTGGACAGCTGCTGCTTAAGTTTATTGAATGCAGTTTCACAGTTATCAGTCCATTTAAATTCAGCATTTTTCATTAATAATACAAACAAAGGGGAGGCTATTTTAGAGAAATCTTTAATAAATCTTCTGTAATAGCCGGCATGTCCTAAAAAGCTTCTTACCTCTGTTTGCGTTTTCGGGATAGGAAGGTTCTGGATTACCTGAATTTTAGCTGGGTCGACTTGGATTCCCAAAAATGAAATGAAATGTCCTAATACAATGCCCTGGTTCATCATCATGTGGCACTTCTCAGTACTCAAAGCGAGGTGTGCTTCAATACACCTCTTGAGTACTTTTTCAAGGTTTTGCAGGGCGTCTTCAAAGGTCACTCCATAAGGGGTAAAGTCGTCCATGAAAACTTCTAATGAATCATTTAGCATATCAGAAAAGATTCCTATCACCGCTCTCTGAAATGTTGCTGGGGCGTTACACAATCCAAATGGTAATACTCTATAAGCAAAAGTTCCCCATGGGCTGGTAAATGTTGTTTTATCCTGATCCTGGGGTGCAATCCTGATTTGGTTGTAACCACTAAACCCATCCAAAAATGAAAATAATTTCTTACCGCTAAACTATCCAATACTTGATCAATAAAAGGTAAAGGGAAGTGATCCTTTTGTGTTGCTTTATTTAATGATCTATAATCTACACATACTCGCCATTTCCCATTCTTTTTTGGTACAATTACGAGTGGAGAAACCCACTCGCTGTCAGATATTGGATATATGAATCCTTCATTTAGGAGTTTTTGGAGTTCCTCCTTCACAATTTCCCTGAGGTTAGGATTCATTCTTCGCTGGGGTTGGCAGACTGGTCGGGATCCCTCCTTAATGTATATACGATGAGTACATAATTCAGGGGAGACCCCTTTCATGTCTGTGTAGTCCCATGCGAACGCCTCTTTGTTTGCTTGGAGTAACTTTATTACTTTCTGTTTTTCCTCTTCCGTTAAGTCAGGATTTATATTCAGTGTTTTACCAGGTTCGATTTCAACTGTTGTGCTCTTGGAAGGATTACCTAGCGTAGTTTGGCACAAATTTTCATTGTTCATATTCTGCTGAGATTCTGGTTCTAGGATTGCGGCGAAGTGATTTGATGTTTCCAAACTGACCGAAGAAGGTTCAGAAATAAAACTACTAATCAGCTCATCTTCGGTAGAATCTTTAAAGGTCAAAGCTTGCCCAATAGTTAATATTGGTTGGGTTTCTTCGTCCTCATAGTCTACCCATATGGAGTTATCACTGTTAATCATGGGGGTTGCATGAGGATAGAGGGTAAGCTGCTTCGTTTCTTGTCCATTGGAGATGGTCATTGACCCAGATCTACAGCTGATGAAAGCATCTGCTGTGGCTAACCATGGTCTTCCTAGAATCAACGGATGACCCCCCAATTTTGTTTTGGTTTGTAAGACCACAAAGTCAACCGGGTAGTTCCATGATTCTACAGAGATTATAAGGTCTTCAATGACCCCTTCAGGTTTGATCGTAGAACGGTCAGCTAGCTCTAAGATAGTAGGAGTTTCCCTGATGAAATTTTTCAATTGAAGTAATTGAGCTGTCTCTAGAGTCATGATATTTATTGCAGCTCCTAAATCTACTAAGACTTTAGAGACAAGGGTTTTTCCCACCTGGACTGTTACTGTAGGGTGACCAGGGTCACCATACTTGACAGGATAATCTTTTTCAGTCATTAAGGCAGTTAATTCCCCCATCACATGAACTGTGAGGGGGTCTTTAGCCTTCCTTCCAGGTTTCTTTACACAGATGTCTCTAATAGTTCTAGCATATATAGGAACATCCCTTAGAGCCTGTAATAATGGAATTTTTACATATAAGTTCTGTAATTCTCCTAACAAATTGAAGGTAGGCTGTTCTGGTTCTTTAGTGAGAATTAGTCTTTCAGGGAATGGTGGTTCTACCACTTGGTTATTGCTGTTAGGTGCTGTTTTCACTGTTTCAGTATTATGATTAGCTGATTTCTCTTTTCTAGTTTCTTCTTTGTCCGAGTCCGTGATATCATCTATGATAGGTTCCACTATTCTCCCTGAGCGGAGATGGATATCATTACATTGCAAGGGAGGGATAGACTGACTCTGGATGTCAATAACTTGCAAGGCTTTATTGTTCGGGTTAGGATTAGGTTGAACAGGCAGCTGTGGTCTCATTGCCTGATTATTTGGAGGATTATTTGGTGGTAAAGGGAGAGATTGCTGTTGTTGAGGGAAAGGTATTTGCTGGGCTGCCCAGCTCTGGTTCCACTGATTGAAGTATGGTTGCTGGGGAGCCCAAGGGTTCCACATAGTCGGATCAGGAAAGGGTTGCTGCATGAGTGGAAAGTTCATTGTATTGAAGGGTGGGTACTGCATCTGATTCATGGGTGGGTAAAAAGGAGAACTATTATTCCAACGATTAAATGTTGTATTAGAGCTCGTACCTTGTCTTTGCGGCCATTGCCTCCTTTGAGTCATTAGATACACTACTTCAGCTTCCTCTTCAGTTGTTTGCAGTGCTGCCTTGATTCCAGGCAAAGAGGGGCATTGATGTGTTTCATGATCCTTCTCGCAAATTGTGCATACGGGCATCCTGTCCAGTGGGCATTCTCTGAGTGGATGTTTCTCTCTGCATTTTGAACAGAAAATTGCCAGGGCAGCTTCTACTTCTGCCTGTTTCTTCTTAACCTGCAGAGAGTCGATCTGTGAAGCAAAAGAACTTAGCATTTCAGTTTTAAATTCTTCTAATAAGTTACCTATCTCTGCTCTTGTTGCTCCCCCACTGGCTGACTTTTGAACCCTTGAATACACATTTTCTTTGCCTTTTGATCTGCCTGCCGCTCCTCTTGAACATCGCATACAGAGCCTAACAATTTCTTCAAACAGTTCCTTAGAAATGTCCCCTTTTCCAAGCATGTTCAGCATGTCTAAGCAGTCGTCTCTTACTCCTCTTAGCAGTATGGTCTTCAAAATATCTTTGCTCATGTTAGGATGGTCAGACCGCTGCAAATTATACTGTAATCTTTCCACAAAATCTTCTAAATTCTCGTCCTCTTTCTGGACCATTTTGAACAGTTCTTCCTTCCTCTCTCTTGTCCGACAGTAGTCTTGATATTTAGCCAGAAATCCCTCTTTCATTTGGTCCCATGTGGTGATCGCCTGAGCTCCCAAGCTCATAAACCACCTTAATGCGTTCCCTTTTAATGTCGCTGGAAATAGTTTCAACTTCTGATTAGGGTTTATGTAATCATAGCTTCTGCACAGTATGTCGAATTCGAAAAGGAATTCGTCTGGATCTTCAGAGGACAATCCATGGAAATTGGGCAACGCCGAGAGTGGAATGTTTTTCATGGGGGTTGTTCCTCTCGGAAGTTCTCCGATAGGGAATTCCAGGGTAGAGAGCGAGGTTTCCCCTCTCCCCTCTGCTCTGTTATCCTCCATCAGGATTTTCCCTGAATCGCTCGCCTTGTCTTCTGTGCCTTCTGTTCCCTCGGATTCCACTTCCTGTTCTTCAGAATATTCTGGTGCTTCCAGCTTCCTCTCAGGTCCTATCACTTCCTCCGTCTGATGGTCTGTCTATGAGGAATGTTGGATCTGGGGTCTCCGGGAACTTGTCCGCTGTGATGTCTCAGCTTTGGAAATGATTTCGTCTATGAAAGTCTTCCTCCCTCCTTTGCCGCCTGTAAAATTAGGTTTCTTGCGCCCTCTCATACACCTGTTATTTTCACAAAGAAACCATTAATGCTTTTAGAGTTCTTTAGTTGCCTTCCCCGGCAACGGCGCCAAAATGTTGGCTAGCTGAATTGTTGTGAATTAACATTCAAGTGCCACATTAATTATCGACCAGGGAAAGTCCTTTTATTTCAAAGGCAATGCGTACTGTATGTACTTAAAACCCGAAAAGCATCAAAAAGTTGTAGCATACTATGTTATATCATTACAGTACTTTAAAATGAAAACAACGAATTAGAATTACAAATCTGAGAAATGAAATAATGGATGTTCTTCTGTTAGAGGACCAGGACCCTATCCTCCTGATGGGGACATCCAGCACCTGCCTCTGTTATCAGAAGTGCTAACGCACACAACACTCTCATTCACCGGTGAGAAACAAACTCAAAAAAGCAATGAAACAGAGTACTTGTAAAGCAAAGAATGCCAGAGGCAATACTGTTAAATCCACCCAAAATGCTGAGAAGAACTTACCATACATCTACGAAATCAACAAGGAAACAAATGGGTGAATCTTGTGAGGAAGGTGGGCCCAGTCCTTCTCACAAGATTCCCCGAAAAGAAGGAGACGGATTAAGTGCTCAGAACCAGTTTATATTCATATGCCAAAAGGATTGAGTACAATCGACCTCAGACTTGCTGATGTTCTTCAAAACTTGATTACAGACCGACCCTTCCGTTTCATGTAGATGTCTCCTCTTTATAGAGGGGACATCTACTACAATAGAATATTACAGCTTTTCAGTTAACACTGTGTGTTTAAAAATAAGCAAATTAGAATGCTGTTACAACCATGTGATTATACATCCTTTTCTGGAGCTTCAGCTGTACACGGTGAATAACTGATTGCTATTCCCTTCGCTATTTCCCCATGCTGTTCTCTATTCTTCCGCTTGATTGTGCCACGTTATCCTCTTTTCGATAGCTGCCATCTGTTGTCCGTGGCTATAAAATAGCTGCTTTGGGTAATTGCTGGTATTGTGGCAGCTGTGCTGTTGCTGCTTCTCGTGTTGCAGCAACTGCTTAGTTGTTGTTCTTCGTGTTGCAGCAACTGTTTATTATACTCCTGCAAGCTTATGACAGTTGTTAACGATTCTAGTCAGCATTTCCATAGATAAGTGAAAAGATACTTACGAATATGAAATAAACAATTAAATATAGATTTGCGGAAGATCGCTCCATACCTTGGGGTTAATATATCCTTATGAACTAAAGGCTTTTGCTTATTACTAAAAAAAGGGTAAATATACGGCAAAAGATAGGGTCAAAAACTGATCAATTGCGAGTCCCAACACTTAGCCCTTGCTCAAGAAAACAAAAACCCTTCAATGTACTCTAATATATATTCAAAGTTATCTCTAAGACTCGCTAAGACTCAATTATTTATATCTTTTCTAATACAATACCATGGCCCCCAGCTCATGGATGAGTCTTCAAAACCGACCAAAAACAAGGGGCTAAAGCCCCTTTGACTCTATCTATCTGCGCGCTCTCCATCCACATTTTGTAGAGACTTTACATCTATTACAAAATTCTTTACAAAAATTGACTAGTTTATTCAATTCCACCCCCGGGGGACCTCATCCCAATATAGCAGTGTAGAAGGAAACAACATCTCAGAGATCTACATCATCAACAGTAGCAGACCTGCGCTTGACAAAGGCAAGAGGAAGGTTGCTGACAGTGCAGAGGTGGAGCAAAGATGCAAGTTCAACGCTGATCTACTTGTGTTAAGAGCAACTTTGGAGATTGAGGCAAAGAGGCAACATCTCGATAGAAGGATCGTGCAAAGATAGAAAAAGGAACAGAAGCTAAAGGAGGCCGAAAACGATTTGTAGGAGTTGAAGCAACAAATTAGGGAAGAACAAGAGTTGCGCAAAAGAGAGAAGGAAGTGCAACATGAACATGAACAACAAGAGGCTGAGCATGCACATATTAATGAAACTCACCCCATACAGGTTATTGATTCATCTGAGCAGCTAGCACATAACAGGTAGGGTGAGCAGTCGCAAGAGTAGGACTTTGCTTAGGAGATTGAATAGATGTTGGAATAGATGGACGCAGATGTGGTTGAGCTAGATCTAAATCAGGACATTGATCTCATGCATAGAAACCAATAGGTCACTCCACCGGCTTCACCAAATCCAAGAGCTGAGAAAGTCCCAAGTGATCAAGGAAACATTAAAATCATTAAGGACAATCTGGAAGAAAATGTGCACAACATATACCTCAATGAGTCACAACATAGATTTGTGCAATTGCACAGAGTGCCCACTCTAGATATTCATGTATCTCTTGTGCAATTTGAAGAACATGTAGATTGTATTGTAAACATGTTGTAAAAGTGAAAGGCCAAGTGTCAATAGTAGAATGTAATAGTTATGTGTAAGTTGAAGAGTCATGAGGGTAGTTGAAGAGTCACAAAGGGGAATGTCAAGGGTCACCCCACATTTTTCTATTTATATAGAACCTCATAAATCATTGTACGAGCTTTAGGGAGCCAATCTTCCTATATGTATAACTTAGAGAAATATTGGAGTGTATTGTAACAAGCCTTGGCTTCTCCGCTCTGCACATCTCTTTGGAGGAGCAGGTGGCAATGACTGTAATGTTCCGCTATCGGGGCTAGTTTTTGTCATGGTTGTATGTATGATTGGAAATTTCACTCTTTTAATATAACAAAGCCAACACGTTTCAATCATAAATTGTTATTCTAGTTCGGTTATCCTAGTTACTTTAATGATGTATGCAGATGTAATTTATGCATGTATGTATGGACTATTCTGTATGTGTTTGTATGAATCATATCAAAGTATGTTGTTCGTATAACCCATCACTTTGGATAATCATCTATCCTACTTTCCATCTCGTGATGTCTTTTTGTTCGTGCGTTCACTTTCAAGATGCATGTTATCATAGGTTTCTAAGGGGTGCACTCATCCCCCATTCCGTGTGTTAGACCCTTTCATGCACCTTCCTTGACTTGCTTCAAGGTCACACCCTTACTTCCAACAAGGACATCTTACTTACCTCTGCTCACAACTACAGTCAAGGCGATACCATACTACCCACTGCTGGGACTTCTACTCCAAATGGTCTAAGGTCTAGTTGGGACTTATTACCAGGGAGATCCCCTAACATGTTGGCGGGTCCAAAACCATCAACAACTTGGAAAAAGAATAGGCCTAAGGATTAGGTTGAATTTCAAAGAATATGAGTATTTAGTCTAGGCTGAGGGTCATGTGCATATGTACAAGGAAGAACGAGGCTTAAAAATACAAGTGTTGTGGACTAATAACAACCATTCTAGACAACAAGAGAAGACACCTTGTAGTGGGATATAATTTTTTCATTGGAGAGGCATTTTCACAAGGTCTATGCAGTGACTGTGAGAAGTTCGAGTTGGAGGGTCAAAGTTTTAAGAAATACTTAGTAGCATCAAGAAATATATACCAAAAAAATGTCTCAAACCTATTGTTGAATACATTGAAATAAGGAGAAGTCCTTGAATTGTTTGAATCTTGAAGCAACAATAGAACTTCAATTTGAGAACCTGCAACCAACTACAGGATACCCTTACCAAAAGAAGCAGTTTGCCTCATGGAAATAATATTTTTATTTGGAATTCTAAAGATCATTGGAAGGTAAACTTTGGCTTTAGTGGAAGCATCAAGCATTGACATCTTAAAGTATCACTCTTGAAGATTGTAGGTTGAGGTGACAAAAATTTTGAGATCTAAAAGAAGGCTTTGTTGCAACTTATAGCGATCATGGAAGAAAAAGGTATGCAATCCTTGTCTATAAGGTATGTATGATTTCTAAATGGTCATTTGTATTATTTTTTGCTAAATAGTCTCCATAAAGTATTAGGGTTTTACTGTATGTTAATGTTAGGGTTTGTAGACTTCATATTGTTGGAGGTTTATGGGTATCTAGGGATTGTAAATCCTGTATGGGACATGGAACTTAGAAACCCTAGGGAAAACCCTAACTCTAATTATTGTGTTCCCTCATAGAAGCCTTTGATTTTGCTATCTAAGGTTTGCAAAAGGAATCTAGGACATGGTAAACCCTAGAGAGGATGGAATTAGATGAAATCTAGGGGATGGCATC
>APFE031117190.1:0-10641 GCA_000404065.3 Pinus taeda
AAAGAAACTTTTTTGGATTTCCTATCTTCGAGAGCAGCTTTCTTTTCTAAAGCAATAATGCGTTTCTCCACAGCAAGCGCTTCTTTCATGTTTTCGGTTAAAGTTGGTTTTCCAGCCCTATCTACAAAAATGGCTATATTTGAAGGTAGGGCTGTTATATATCGCTCGCTTCTGATTTTCTCACTTGGCTTGGAATCGGTAGGGATTTTATTCAAGAGTTTATTGAATCGGGAGTTAAACTCCTTGATAGGTTCTCTAGATTCAATCCTTAGATTTGAAAGATCATTAATTAGTGTCGCTAAAGATCTTCATCGCCATACTTAGTGAGAAACTGCTCCTGAAAGATATTTCAGCTGGTAATGGATCTAGAGGGTAAGGAAAAATACCAAGACCCAGCTGATCCTTGTAAAGTGTAGGGGAAAATCCTAACGACAACATCTTCTTCTGTCACTCCTTTTAGATTAACTGATAACATGAAATTGTTAATATGTTCTTCGACTAATGTTCCAGCATCTAGATTAAATTTTGGTAACCATTTCTCAGGATAATAAGGTAATGGATGTAATGGTGCAAGCATAGTGACTGCACAAGGACTATTCCATGGATTCTGAGCCATCTTAGAAGTACAATTGCCGATGAAGTTCCAGGTGTTTGGGGAGGAGTTGGTATTGAAGATTGAATAGGTTGTGATGTTGAAGTTGGTGATCCCTGCTGAACAACAATATGTAATGGGGGAGTGGATGTTTGACTTCACACTGGAGAAGATGAGATGGAGGATGATGAAGAAAAGGTCTCACTATCAAATCCTTCAGTGTTCTTTTTAGCCTTCTTCCTTTTCAGTAAAGGCAACTCAGTAGGTTCAATACCGAGTTTTCCGCTTTGAATTCTGGTGAGAGGGTGAGGTAGATTGAATTGTGAACTCTCACTGCCTTGAGATACTTCAGATTTATGAGGTGATATGGAAAAGCCTTGAAGTTTCTGGATGAGAGACTGAACTTCAGAAGACTCAAGACTTAATCGTTCTGAAGTATCATGGGATTGAGCAGTGGTAGTTGATTCCTCTTCTTCTCGTTTGGATACTGGTGTTTCAGAATGCAAACGGGAGGTCCGAGGTGAGGTGGAGGGAGATTTACTTTGAGAATGGTCTATAGATTTTGATTTACTCTCCATTCATAGTTCATTCCCTCCTTTTAGCGCCAAAAATGTTGATGCCTCGAAAATTGTTGCAACAACATCGGGGAAAACCACCCGGTCTGGACCTTAATGCAGCTCCTTTTCCGTTTGGTATGGTGGCTCCAACTGGAGATAATGGGACCAATTTCCCAATGATGAATAAAAAAGGGGATGGATGAGTGATTGGTTTTATAATAAGTGGTAATGGATGAATGACTTAATCTAAAAAGCGAAAATACAAATAACTATTCTATCCCGGGAAATTTCTATTCTTAAGTGCAACGTTTGATAATCTCTGTTCATAAATAAGCATATAGATGACTCTATTTGATAAACAAAGATATTCATTTATATAATAATTGCTTTGTTCAAATAGTTGAACAAAGTAATTAATAAAACGTTGTTACACTTATCTTTTATATATTACTGATACATGTATGACTAAAAGAAAAACATCCTTTAAACATCCAATAATGAAAAATATAAAGAAGGTTGTTGAAACACATACATACATTCAATAATAGCAAGAGTAATCAAATAACAATGAACATAAAAAAAAATGAATTCAGATCATAGATAGTAGTACCATATGTGCTGCAGATCATTCCCAATATCAATTGCAATTCAAATTCCTTCTTTCAACTCAGAGATACTTTCATATAAAGGCAATACTGCACATCCACATAAAAGCTTCATTGTCAAAAATTGGAATAATTGGCCCAGTCTTTATAAAAAATATACCTGAAGTACAGTAGTGCAACTTCCAAGTTTGAGTCTTATACAAAAACTGAGGACCCTTTCTAAATGCATGAAAGGGTCTATAAATACTTAATTAAACTAACTAACTACAAAAATAAAATGCTATTTAATTGGTACAACTGGATCTTGAATATCTTCTCCACTGCAAGTTGGTAGTCGGCAGCATGATTCATCACTCTGGTTGTTTTCCCTTTGATCTGAGTTGGCATATCACTAGCATCGGTTCCACTTCTTGAGGGCGGCTGAGACGAGAATGGAGCTGAGCCGAGTATGTGGCATCATGTATATCGGTAATGATACAACCGATTGCATCTGTTAGACACTTGAGGGCGGCTCTCTGGCTGTATGGGTTTACTAGGAACAACCAATAGGTGTCCCAAGTTAAACTTTGAATACCTGCAATTAACCTTCCATTCTTTTCCAGCTCCTGATAACATGATTGCTCCAATGTTTTAGCCGATAGCAATTTACCTGGTGTACATTGCGAAATCGTATTAGATAAATAGAGAGTGTTGTTAATTAATTCAATCAAATTACTTGTGGATAATTTGCATCTAGAAACTTCTCTCTCTGCCTTCATCAACTGGTACTACCATTCCAAGAATAGGATTTCCTTATGTGATTCTAGGATTTTGGGCAAATTTGCTGCCTGTCCCTCACTGGTGTCTTGCCAAGTAAGAAAATCTATTAAGGTCTCATCAACCTGCTCTAAGTCCTGTCTAGCATCAACTGATTTATCGATTATTGATGTTGTTATATCACAAAGGTGCTCGACCTGAGAAATATTATGACACAATAGTCTTATTTGTGTTACCAATGCCTTATTAATCTGTAGTGCTTTTGTTCTGAAATCGGCAGGTTGTGGAAGACTCTTGAACTTCTCTATTTGAAGTGATAGTTGAGCAATTTGCTCATATTTTGTTTCGCCATTAGTTCATTCATCGTATTCAATTTTACCAACGCTTCTGATAATTCTTTCTGCCTTTGAATCGTGGATGAATCTACTCTCTATTTTTCTTCAAGTAGTTGCTTATTCAATTGATTATTTAACTACTGATGTGTTGACAATTGTTGTTCTAATTGTTCAAATTTTTGATGTGCCTCCGACAGCAATGTTTGTAAAAAAATAATTGCCTAGTATTTTTCTTTTAGTAAATTACTCACTTCCGATGCCTTGTCCATGGTGGCCACCGAATAGGCTCCGGCATACTGGGAAAGCTTCTTTAAGTCATCGGAAGGATCAAACTCCTCTTTCCAAACTACGTTGGTTGTCTCTGTTTGTTCTGGGAATAGGGGAGGTTGATCAAGCCTTCTCCTTTTCCGCTGTCGCTTTACTACGACCCTGTGTTTTGGGTTGTAAAAGAAATCTGATGGAGGTATACCTCCACCTACAAAATGATTTGATCCGAAGGATCTTTTGGAATTATTTCTAAGTATGTACTAGGGGGTAGGCCATTGGTTCCTTCACTTGGAACCTTTTTTGATGCTGTATCCTGTGTATCTGTTACTTTGGGTGTGTCAGCACCTTTTGAACTTTCCAGATTGCTTATGATGGAGTCAAATTGCTGCCATTCTTGGAGCAATTTCAGATCAATCTGGGTATCCACATTCACATCCTTGCTACCCTTATCCTGCTCTTTTTTCTATTCCTCCTGTTCTCTCCTCTGTACTTCCTCCTGCTCTTTTCTCTGGACTTCCTCAAGAATTTTTGATGTAGCAGGAGGTTCGTCAGTGAGTCATTGTTTAGGATTGCTTGATTGTGTCATCGGGGCAGTAGCTAGTAAATCCAGAGGCAGAGTTTGCAACCTCTGCTCTCTGAGTTCGTTGAATTCCACTGACCCATCGTCATGATATCTCATTTTAGTTAGTGTTTGGACCTGAAATAACGACTCCACCGAAGAAAATAGGTCATCAAACTCGTCTTCTTTATGTTCAAACTTTGTGAGTTTTGCCTGTTCAAGTACATTATAGACGATTTTTTCTTGGGTCAAATTGCCTATTAGGAAAGGTGGCGAGATTCAGCATATTTATCTTTTCTGCTTCCTTCTCTGCATGCTTATAGTCATGTAGAGTGTAAACACCACACCTTAGAGGAAAAGGAGGCCAAACTTGCTTCTTTGAATTCTTTAGAGTCTTGGTTGCTCCTGCGGACGTAATCTGATAGGTTATTTCTCTAGCCAATAGCTTGTCGGGTATGTACAAGGGAAGGACATGAGGCCTGGAAAGGCTGCCGAAAACTCTTATGTATGTGAATTTATCCTCTCCGAACCAGTTTCCTAGGGCGGTTAGATCAATCTCTACTTGTGAGGAAATCTTTGGAGCAGGCTTGTCAAAAATTACATAGTAATGGGCAACATAAAACCATTAAAAACTTGATACAGGTGGTCTTTATAATGGGCTTTCCACAACTTCTGGTGATAGATATGAATCGGCATGGGGTCTTGTGGAGTCCATCTCCACCCCAGCACAGGAAATTCGGAGTTAAAACAAAGAGTATCTAAGATGTAGGCACTATAATAAAATGGAGGAATAGACCTATCTGTAATGCGAGTTTTATTTCTAAACTCAAGAATAGCAGTGGCTAACTTATCAGATAATATATTTTCCCAATCCATTATCTCGCTATTGACTACTGCTTCCATTAAAGGAACCATCTCTATTGAGAATTTTGAGGAATCATGTAATCCCAAAATCCTACACATCATCGCCCCAACGTAACAATAAGGAGAACATAATGAATCGACAGAGTACTTACCCGAGGATTCATGCTTGTGTCTTGCGGGGTTCTATCTCCATTCCCGAATAGGTGCTGATTCAGTTTCATTTTCATCTCTGAACTTCTCCAGAAATGCTTTGTTATAATTCTTCTATGGTTCAGGCAAATGGTACATTTGTCTCAAATCATTAGGTTGAAATGAACTAAATACTCTCCCGTCGATTGTCCAGAATGTTCTATTTGTAACAGGGATTTCCTCAACTGCCCACCTCACTACATCTGTATATGGAAGAATTTTCTCTCGAGCCGCTATTCAGTGTAAGTAGGAATCGGCTAAATCCTTTAGGGTAGCCTCTGATTTTCGGGTTGAACCTGCTGTAGCTTGTACTGATACCATTTCAGGCTTTTCGGCTTCAACTAGATTATAGATGCTTTGCCAGCTAGTATTGCCGAGGCCAAGACAGGTAGCATCTGAAATCAATCCTTTTTTACTTGGTCCTGGATCATCGGTAGATTGTCCTGTTACTGTGGGATTGAAGCTGCTACAAATCTTTTGGATTCCTTCCCCATTTGGCCTAAATTTATTGCTTCGGAGGAGCTCTGCGCAGGAGATAAAATGAACATAATGCAGAGAATAGGTGGTGCGAGCCAAATATGAAAGAGTTATATCAATCAATGAATAATGAAGGATTAAAATAATACTGCCGCGGATACAATCTCTGAAGATATTTTGGCATAACTGCTCCATTAATTGGCCACTTAATCCTGTCAATCATTTAAATGCTCATCATGTCATTTATTCGCCGAATAATTCATTTAAGCATGGCTTTGATTTTTTTTGGCGGTTAATCACAAGTGAATCGCTATCGGGAATAGAAATGCTTTTAATAATACTCTAACATAATATACTCAAGCCTTTTCAATCTTTTTTGAAATTCACGCTTAGCTTTATCGCAATCGGAAATTGGAGAAATGCTCGAGTAGTTACATTTGTGTCATTGCAAAATCCCCGATCCCCGATGATGATAAAGCTAATTCACATCAGGAGTTTTAGAAGGGTGCCTTTAATGTGTGTATGTTATATTCCCCGATCACCGATAGCGCTATCACATCGGAGAAAAGAGAGAGGGCCTTTTGTTTCACTCGCTTACCTTTCCCGATATCAGATAGTTATTCACTTGTCGGATCAGGGCAAACCAATGGGTCTTTTTGTTATGCATCCTTTATTGTTGGATATGCGATCTTGCGATTGCTTTATCGCAATAATAAAGAATTATTTATTTATTTTATAAGACCGATTTATGTTTATTCAAAGGGTTTATAGTGTATTTTTTCTTTCGGACCTTTTAAGGAATGATGAGTTGATACCAATTTTATTCATAAATCTAAAAGGGACCCATTTCATATTATAGTTGAAGGTAAAATTTTATGAAATGGGGGGTTGTTGTACAACACAACAGGTCCATGGGTAGATCTTTCAAACCGACATTACTTTACAAAATCAAGGGTGGACAACCCTATGACTCTATTATGACTTCACGCTCCGCGCCCACAAATCGTGGAGTCATTACAATGGACTTAGTCAAAACGTGGGCTTTAAGCCCCAAAACATGCCTTGGGGAGATCCACGCCCAACAAAGAATGTGCATGTGAAGGCAGAGGTATCCGACAGTCTAGTCACTGCAGTTTAGACTGCAGCAGAACTGGGACATGTGAACAATCGGATATTATGTAGAAGGTGTAACAAATAAAATATATAAATAATATAAATATAATGTAAAAGATAATAATAATAAATAATAGTTAGTTAAGCTAGTAATTAGGTTGAAGAGGCATGTCTAATAGGGCATGGCTCTTCATGAAGAGACACTTTCTTCTACAAATTAATTACTCCAAGTCTTTTGGAGTAATTAATTTGTAGAAGAAAGTTGTTCTCTTCCATGAAGCCATGTCCTATTAAGACATTGCCTGTTCAACCTAATTACTAAGCTTAACTAAACTTATTTTTATGATTATTATCTTACATTATTATTATATATTTATATATTTTATTCGCTACATTGCCTCCTTCCTAAAAAAGCTTTGTCTTCAAAGCTTGTCGATGAAAAAGGCTTGATCTCTTTTTCGATTTCAAAAGTCTTTCTGTCTCGGAATAGTCATCCTCGTCGATACAAGCTGATATGATCTTCTTAGAGAAAAACACAAATGTCGCACTGAGAAGGGATTAGACCATCCCAGATCAATCTTCTGTATAGCATTTTGATCACTAAAATTTTGTAACGACTTGTCAGCGTAAGACGAAATTGATGTTATGTCATTATTCTATGAAACATTAATTTGTTGTCTACGGTTTGAATGGTCTTGATACACAGCTTGGTTGATTTGTCTATTCTCATGATTTGGATGCTGATATAAAGTTTTTAAATTTTCTTCTGGCGAAGATGTTGTTGAATTGGTTATGGAACATTCACTTGGGATGTCCATTGTCTAAATTGCAACATCTACGTGTGTCTTTTCTTCAACTGACTTATCTTCGTGAGTTGTCATATTCACTGGATCAGTATTTGTTCCCTTATTTTCAACTTGAACTGTTGTGACTAGAGATTTCAATACTTATTCTTGAGTGACTTATTCCAACTTATCTTTTAATGCTTTCTTATCCTCCTTAATTTTCTTAGTTTGATTGAGCAGACTTTGATTATGGTTTCTCATACGTAAAAGTTCTTTGGTTTTTGATTCATTAACCTTATTTTCAGTGTCTTGAATTTTAAGTTTTTGATCTTTTAGATCTATGATTTGTTCTTATAAATTTTTATTAAGGTTCTTAAACGTAAATTTTCCTCTTCTTGTTCTGATAAATGTTGCTTCAGTTCTTTCTTTAAGACTTTAGTCTTCTTCACTTGTGCCAGTATTTTTTCGGCATGGTCCTTGAGACGAGAAATTTCTTCGTCCTTTTCCATTATTTCTTTGTAATGTATATCCTTAAGATTTTTATGTTTGTGTTCTAACACTTCCTTGTTTCGTTGAATTTTGGCTATTTTGTCATTCTCTTGATCTTTTAGCTGCACTTTCTCGGTACATTAGATAACATCACAATGTGGAAGTGCTGATGGATGTAGGGAATGGAAGAAGGAATCCATTCTTTTTTTCTCCTCAACCTGTCGCTCAATTATTGTAATTAATTGTTCTATATCTCTTGCGATTGATTGTTTTTGTTCCTTACTCAGGGATTCCATATTTTTTTCTTTTTCTTCACTTCTTTTAACTTTGTATGGAATTTTTTTTTTTATTATTAACTTATTTTATCTCCCTTTTTTTTAGATATATATTTCCAATATTCTCCCTTAATATGGATTGTTAAAAACTTGAATACCCTTCTATTAAAAAAAAATACTCCTTTATATTGCTTCCCTCTATATATGTATGTATTTCTTTATATTAAGACCCCTTTTCATAATAACTTTATTATCTTAAAATAATAATAGTTTCACTTCTTCTTTTTTTTTAATAATAAATTGGTCCCTTTTTTATATACTTAATTACTCCCTTGATAACTTTTTAATGTCACCCCACTTAATAAATATAAAGGTCACGTATTTTCATATGACACTGACACGATGTTCACAATACTTTTTAAGCAAAATGTAATATTTACCTTTCACGTAAGAGTTTTTATATCCCTGTTTCTTCTTCAACTTTTAAAATACCATGGACTATTACCATGGCTTGTTTTTAAAACCTCCTTAAAATGTTCTCCACATAAAAATTAAAACGTATTCCTTTTGTTTTGTTTTTTTTTTTTTTAAATACCATGGGTTGTTTTTAATATCACAGGCTTCTCCACGTAAAAAGTAATATGTATTCCTTTTTTTTGTTTTTTTTTTGTTCTTTTTTGTTTTTTTGTTTTGCTTTTTTAAAGCAAATGGCCAAAGGCCTGAAAAATGGAGAATCTCCCAATGTGTAGCGAAATGCTTCAAGTATGACAACAACAAGGTTGATTGATTTTACGGTCAAAGACCTGGATCGGAGAATGAGCTCTATGCACCGGTTAAGCAACCTAGAGGACCGAACTGCTCTAATACCAAATGAAGTGAACAAAGTTCCTTCTACAAATTAATTACTCCAAAAGACTTGGAATATAAAATTATCCATTGAGGATATAAATATTATATTAAATATGAATGAGAATGAATGATTTACAAATGAGAACAAGAGGCTTGCTTATATACCAAGAAAGTGTCTCTTCATGAAGAGTCATGTCCTATTAGACATGCCTCTTCAACCTAATTACTAGCTTAACTAACTATTATTTATGATTATTATATTTTACATTATATTTATATATTTTATTCGTTACAGAGGGTTAGTGAAACCACCACTTCAAACAATTGTCGTGTGAACAGGAGTCACCGCACCGTTAGCCAAAACTGCCAGAGATGACCACCAGGTGGCCGCCAGAGGTTAAATTGCCCAATCACATGCCAATGGTCAAGCTATTTTGTGCCATTTATAGAATGTCAGCATCCAACACTGATCAAAAGTTTATTTTGGGTTTCTTTTGTTGGTTTTATGCTATTTTAATTCAACCACCGTGTAACTAATGCCTAATGTCACAATGTGACAAGACCAAGGCCAATAAACCTTCAATGAAACACATTCATGCATATCTTAGCATGAGAGAGTTGGAATGAACCTAAGGAGTCATAAATTCAACATTTTGTTCATGGGGAAAGGATATTAGAGGTTTTGAAGACTTGTGCTCAGATTCCAAGAGAGAGAGAGGTAGTTTTGTTTTCAGTGTATCTTGGTCGTTCGGAGGTAGAATTGGGAACCGAGACAGGCGTTGGAAAGATAGGAGAGAGAGAGATTTCTGTTGACAGAGACCAGAAGTGCCTATGTGCACATTCATTCCTTTTTTTTTTTTTTTTGTAAAATACCTCTTTCGATCAATCATAATAAAGCAGACGCCCATCTTGAAAGCAGACCAGAGACGTAGTCCATCAAGGACGAACTCCGTAATCAATGTTTGTTGTCTTCTATCTATGTTTTTGATTCAAATTCATGTTTAATTATGTTTCTTAAGTTCTTTATTAAGTCTTAAATCAATTTCTTTCCTTCAGTCTTCCACATTCAACACTTAAGGTTAACGATCAATTCACTGTTGGCAGATAATCAATTCTACTTCAATTTAGTTTATGATCAATATCAGATCACTCGTTCACTCACTTTTCATGGCCTCCAAGCGACTGTAAGCCTCCAATTTCTCCCATAGGCCTACTTCCCAGTGACTATGGAATTTTCTATTCAATTCTATGCCAACGACTCGAAATTATGAGTTACATTTTCAGGGTTAGGACTTAAACCTCTAGCCAAAACTCAATGAAAATTCTAGAGAATCTGATAAATAATATAGAAACAAATATTCTAAACTAAAAACTTGAACAAGGATTTGACCTGACCACTCCCAACCTGGACATGAATTTTGTTAAACACGTGGTAAACATGCAACCTGCAGGTCATGAGTGCATATCTGAACATAGGGATATGAAACTTATATAAGGTTTAACAAGAAGGACAATTCATTCTCACAATAGTTGTCATTACACAAATTAAGCCATGCATTCATTAAACAATAATTGATTAATTAAAATACGATAAGGGACATACTTAAATCTATCATATAAACATTCTTATAACCAACATATACTAGGTAGATAACAAGGATAGAACAACCATTAAAGACACATAATAACAAGTATAATTACTCATAAAAGACAAGAGGAAATTATCTCTTATTAATCATATGAAAAATCCAACCAAGTCATGGAAATCCACGTATCATCCAACCATAGTTTGGGCTAAATCAAATACTTCTTTCAGCCAACCACTCCTGTGCCATATTCCAAGCATGAATATGGGATCTTATGTGATAAACAAATCAATAAAGAACCAAGGGAATCTAGAGGTTAAACCACCTCCACCCTCATCATACC
>APFE031117190.1:11482-43026 GCA_000404065.3 Pinus taeda
CCCACTAGGGGAACATTGTCCTCAATTTTCTATGACACCTACAACTAGAAAACCTACTAAAAACCAAAACATACTTCCCATGGAGCTTTATAACCTAGCTCATTACAGTATTTAAAAGAAAAACCTACTCAAAATAAAAACCATCTTGACAAACATAAGAACTTGACAACCATACTACTTATTGGAGATTTATAACACAACTCATTGTGGTATTTATAATAACAACCATACATAAATTGTAAAAATACCAAAAACTCATTTGCCTCCACTGGAAAACATTGAAGGATACATAGCCCACATTTGATTAACCATCTCCCATATAGTTTGATCGGGTTCAAAGTGCTTCGATTGCACTTTAGCTTGCTTGATTGCTCTATTCCAGAGCATGGGTTGTTTCCAGTGCAATATGCACTGAGGTTCCGACTAGAATTATCCTTATGGTTCCATCTACAATAAATACTAATCAATAACATGATCAACATCTTTCACATATATTTTAAGAAATGAAACATGGAAAACATCATGGAATTTCACTGTCAGAGGCAGTGCAAGTTTGTAGGCCACAGGTCCAATCCTCTCAAGGATGTTAAAAGGCCCGCAATACCGCGGGGCCAACTTGGCACATGATTCAATCCTCGAGGAGCTCTTCTTGGGATTGATGTGCAAATACACATGCTCCCCAACCTAAAAATCCTTAAATGGCCTATGCTGGTTCGCATAACTCTTTTGATAGTCATGTGCTTCATTTACATTCTTATTTATAACTTACATTTCTTGTTCCATTTCTACCAACATATTTGGTCCAATAAGTATCTTGTTCACTAGATCACTCCAACTAATGGGAGTATTACAACTTCACCCATACAGTGCCTCAAACGGAATCATCCTCAGTGACTCATGATAACCATTTTTGTAAGAAAACTTGACCAATGGAAGGTACTCCTCCCATCTCCTCTACTGGTGCATGACATACATCCTCAACATATCCTCTAAAATCTTGTTGACCCTCTCTGTCTGTCCATATTTCTGTAGATGATAAGTTGTACTTAAGGCCAAATCTATCCCTAAACCTGTAATGAAGTCCTTCCAAAACTTGGAAGTGAGATTAGCATCCCTTTTTGGCACAACCTTCTTCACAACACCATGCAATCTCACAATCTCCCTGATCAAGAACTGTGCCACCTCACTATCTGAATAAGTTGTCCTCACTGGAATCATGTGATCTAACTTTATCAACCTATCAATCACAACCATGATAGAATATTGTTTCCTCGATGTCCTCAGAGGATCTATATTGAAATGCATGGAAATGACCACCCATTTCCATTTTGGAATAAAAATAGGCTAAAGAAACCCACCTTGATGCTTACACTATGCTTTTATTAGTTGATAGTCGAAATAGCTAGCCACAAACTCTGCCACTTCCTTCTCCAGATTTGACCAATAGTAGAACTTCTTCACTTCTTTCAATGCATTTTGATATCATGGGTGACCTGAATATGGATTGACATGAAACTCCCTCAAAATAAGCTTGTTGAGCCCACTTTCATTCGACACATAAATCCTGTCTCTGAATGTCACAAAACCATCTTCCAAGAGATTATAGTCCACATCCTGATCACTTGTACCCTTCTCTAACCTATGCCTAAGGTCCCTATACATGTCATCTTGTTGTCTTTCCTGTAAGATATGATCTTGTAAATCTATGTCATACGAGCTCACAACTGCAACTTGTTTCATATGCACCCTCCTACTGATAGCATATGTAACCCTGTTCTCCGTCCCCTTAATGTATGTGATCTCAAAGTCAAACTCATTGATCATGGCCAACCACCTGGCATGCCTGGCATTCAAATTCGGTTGGTCAAACAAATATCTTAACCCACAGTGATCGCTCATTAGTACAAACCTCCTGTCAAGAATATTAATCCTCTACATCTTCAAGGCATGAATAATAGATACCAACTCAAGCTCACAAGTCACATAGTTTTGCTTGTGCTCATTCAATTTCCCAAACTCATAACACACCACTTGTCTCTCTTGCATCAAGACTCCACCAAGTCCTCTTTTACAAGCATTTGTACACACCACAAACTCTTTATCTAGATATGTGATCTTAAGAACTTGAGAATTTGACAATAATTGCTTTGATTGCTCAAAACTGGCTACACATTCCCCTATCCATTCAAATTTCTTACCTTTTCTTTGCAACGATGTAATAGGATATGCAATGCATGAGAAGTTCTTGATGGGCCTCCTATAGCAACCTGCTAACCCCATGAATGATCTGACTTCATCCACTTTTCTAGGAGTTTCCCACTCCATGATTGCTATAATATTTTTTGGATCCACTGCTATGCCTTCCTTGGAGATAAAATGTCCTAAGTAATGTACTTTTGTCTGAAATAAAATGCTCTTTATAAGCTTGGCATACAACTGATGCTCTCCTAGCAATCTTAATACTACTGCTAAAGTTTCAACATGCTACTCCTCATTCTTAGAATATATCAATATATCATCAATGAAAACAATAAAAAACCTGTATAGATAAGGATGTAACACACTATTCATAAAGCACATAAAAGTAGTTGGGGAATTATTCAACCCAAAAGGAACCACAACAAACTCATAATTCCCATACTTGGTCCTAAAAGCAGTCTTGTAGATATCTTCTTCTTTGAGGTGCACTTGATGATATCTTGATCTCAAATCAATCTTCAAGAACACTTCTGCTCCCTTCAACTAATCAAACAAGTCATCAATCCTTGGAAGCCGGTATATGTTCTTAATTGTCACCTTGTTCAACTACCCATAATTAATGAACAACCTGAGAGTACCATCATTATTCTTCACAAAAAACACTGGTGCATGCTAAGGGGATAAAATTGCCCTAATATGTCCCTTATTAAGGATTTCCTTTAGCTGCAACTTCAACTCTACTAACTTTGGTGTGCTCATCCTGTAAGGTACCTTTGATGTTGGTGCTGCTCTTGGTACCAACTCAATAGAAAATTCCACTTCCTTGTAGGGAGGCAACTCTGGAATCTTTGCTCGAAACACATCCTGAAATTGTTGTAATGTAGGGTACCTCTTGAAAATATATGCATCCTCAACATCCTTATTCTTGTCACTGGAAATATGAATTACAAGCATTACACACCCTTTCCTGCAACTGCGGCTAGCCTGCATAGTTGTGACCATCCTAAATGATGTAGGCTTGTTCTTTCCCTGCAAGATTCTCTTTTCTCCAGTATCTTCCAGGAACTCAATGGCCTTGTCATAAGAATCTACTTTGGTCCTATGAAGGCATAACCAATCCATACCAAAAAGCATACTATATGATCCGAATGGAAATACATTCAGATGTGTTGTTGTAGGCATACCATTCAGCTCAAACGCACAAGCTATTACCCAATGATGAACTCATTTCTTTATACCTATAGCCTACTGCACCAAACAAGAATTTGCATGCACTTCTTTTCTCAAGCCACACTTATCCACCAGGTTAGGATTAACATAACTATAATTAGATCTAGGATCAATCAAAATAGAAACAAATCGACGATAGAGCTTACCTTTCATCTCAATAATGGATGCCTAGTGATCTGCGTACTTATTGTCCACAATTACATAAATATGAGGAATGCTATGGAAAACATCACCAACTATATGTGCCTCCAAAGCATTATATATAAGAGGCCTCCCACCTTGGTACAATGGAAAATCCTTCTTGCAATGATCTTTGCCACATATCCAACACTGTGGTTGTTCCCTAGCATCACCTCTATTCTACTGCTCTCCAGGTTGTGACCCATGTCCCTTCTCAACTGCATTGAACTTCTTGTAAGGAGAAAATTTTTCTTTCTAACCTGCATCTTGAGGTCTTCCCCACTTAGGCGGCCACTTCCCTTTACTTTCTCATTCCCCTTGAAATCACACTTAGGCCCAGCTTTACACTTTGACTACTCATAAGAATGCTTCAACTTCCAGATGGCCTCCTCCAATGATCTAGGCTCATCAAACTCAATTAAGTGTTTATATGTTGTTGGAAACCCATTGATGAATCTCTGAATCTTAGCCTTCTCATCCTTGGAGTAAGGAACATACCTCAATAGCTCCAAGAACTTGCTAGTATACTCATCATTTGTCATAGAACCCATCTTTAGCTCATAAAATTCTTTAGCCATGTCATCATAGTACCTCTTTGATAGGTAATTTCTCTTGAAGAGTCTGTCCAACCCATACCACATCAACTCTTCTTCTCAAATACCCTTGACATTATTCACATCTTCCCACTAGATATCTACTTTCCCTTTAAGAATGAAGGTAGTTATTTTGGCTTTCATGTTCTCTGAGTAGTTATGCAATTTGAAGAATTTCTTCATCCAAAGCAATCATGCCTCTGCATCTTCTGACTTCTTCATCTCTCCATCGAATGTGGGCGGCTTGAATTTCTTGAACTCCTTAGGAAAGTACTCACTCTTCCTATATGGATGATGATAGTGATGATGGTGATAATGTCTACTAGATGATGAAATAGAATGATGCCCATACATATGAGTCATCCTGTCAGGTGTATCCAATGATCTATCATGTTTGATAGTTTCCCCTTTATCCAACTTGTATCTAGACTGAGAACTGCTACCATAGGCTCCATTAGTTTTATCTTCCTTCTCTTGACTGATCCTCAATTGTCCCTATCTATCCAAATCTAACAAGCTCTGAAGAATTGCTGCATTGACTTCTGCCTGCTTTTCCTGATCCCTTGCAAGTCTTTCCTGAGCCTTAACCAACCTGTTATTGTCTTCTTTGCAACTTATGATTTCTGCCCTCAAATTCCTCAATGTATTTGCTATACGAGGAGAATACTCATCTCCTTGCTACCTAACTAATCTGTAGGGAGAGTCACGGGAACTGTAGTCTACCATTTTTCTCATCATCTCTGATTCTCTTCTTCTCGCAAGTAGGTCATGTCAGATAAACCAAAATGATACCCAAATAAAACCATACCACATTAACGTTCAAGGGAGGCTTATCTCATCTGAAAAATCAGTCCACATTAGCATGATACTGTACAATCGTAATCAAATCAATATAAAAACATTGTGCATGGCCTTATAAACTGTATACCATGACCCCACGCATGACAACCATAACCTTGAAAACATTAGATTTTACCCAAAGAGAGTGCAACCTACTCTGATACCACCCTATAACTGCCTCATCCGACATTTACCCAATTTCACCGATTTTCCTAGGGTAAACATGAGCTGAGGGTCATTAGGATGAGACTTAATCTCCTATATGACCTTAAGGAAATGGAGTTGACAACTTAAGAACTTACTGACTTACCTGAGTTGTTACAGGACCTCCAAAAGCTACCCAACCCCTCCAGGTATCCAATCTTGAGCTAACTCTCCTTTTTGCTAACCTAGAGCCTCAGTCGCTCCCTTGACAAGGCCTCCAAGCAACTGTAAGCCTCCAGTTTCTCCCATAGGCCTTATTCCTAGCGACTATGTACTTTTCCAATCATTTCTATGCTAGTGAACCCGAATTATGAGCCACTTTTGCAGGGCTAGGACTCATGCCTCTACCTAGAACACATTAAAACTTCTACAGATGATAAATAACATATAAAAAATATTGTAAACCAGAAACTTGAACAAGGACTTGAACTAACCCCTCCCAACTAGGACAAGCATTCCATCAAACACATGGTAAACATGCAACCTACAAGTCATGAATTCATATTTGAACATAGGGATTTGAAACTTATCTAAGGTTTAGTAAGAAGGACCAATTCCTTCTCACAATAACTTTCGTAACACCAATTAGGTCATGCATTTATTAACTATTCATTCATTAATTAAAATATGATCAGAGCCATACTGAAATATGTAATATAACCATGCTCAGAACTAACATATAACCAAGTAGATAACAAGGATAGAAAACCCATTAAAGCCACATAATAACAAGTATAATTACTCATCAAAGACCCGAGGAACTTAGCTCTTATTAACCATATAAAAAAGCCAACAAATTCCCCATAGATTGGGCTGAACCAAATCCTTCTTTCATCCAATAAACCCTGTGTCATATTCCAAGAATGAATGTGGGATATCATGGGATAAACCAATCCATAAAAAACCAAGGGAATCTAGAGGTTAAACCACATCCACCCTCACCATACCATGATCTCACCTAAACTAGTCCTAAGATCACAAAAGCAAACCGAGCCTAGATTCCTCAAAATTCCTTCACCATCCCTTGGGGAATTTTCCTATCTCCACCCACCTATTGAGGGCTTCCCAGAGAAAATGATCTCCACCCCCAACCCTTGGGATTTTCCTGAGACCATCTCACCCGGATACAAAACCTTTTAGAAATCTAGAGCTCAACCAAGAAAGAATCCCATCACGCCATGGCTATCTAGAAATGGAAAGGCAAGGCTAAAAATAGCGTCGAAACCCGACAAAACCCATGGCAATGACAAAAAATGAACCAAATACACACATGCACATACCATGCATGCCAAAACTAGCTAGGAAATCATACATGCAACCTATTACCTGCAAGTATTCCCGCTGAAGATGATTGATCCAACCTTTCCTTGCTTGATCCTTTCTTTCCTTTGCTTTCCTTATCCTTCCTTTTCTTGCTTTCTTTCCTTCTCCTCTTGGTGCTCTTCTCCTCTCTGAAACTAATTCCAAAAATGAACTGACAAAATGACCCAAAATGATGCTCTAATGTATTAATATTATTGATGCCTCTAAATTCTTCATTTTCCTTAATTTTCCATCAATTTACTCGTCACATGCAACCTGTGACCTTTCACCTCCCTTTTGTGAGAATTCCAATATCATAATCCTATTGCAGCTACTAGAAATTATTCTCCTAATTTCTAATTTTATTTAACAATTTATTTGTTGTTTTCTATGGAAAATACTGAATAAATCACACTGCAACCTTCAAAAATAAAACTGCAAAAAAAATAGTGGTGGAACTGAGAAAATACTAGCACACGCACAATAAAATTACATAGTTATTTTAGGACAAACATCCCTAGAAAAACCCAACTTGGGAAAACTGGTGCAACAGTGAGCGTTTTTATTATTATGCAACAGTGAAAATATGGGAAAAAGTATTGAAGGGAATTGTCCTTCCTCTGCAAGAAATCCCGTCACAACTTGCTTTCAGAAAAAGCAGCCTCCTGAAGCCTCTCCATCAACCTCTTCACTTCTCTACATAGTAACTTTGAAGTCAAGCCTCTGACTAGTCTCTGATGAAGTCACTCTACCTCATGTTGCTGAGAAAATCGTCTCTCTAGCCCTCTAGAACCTCTGCCCTGCCATTGGAACTGAGAACAAATTTCCTTCTTAGCAAATCGAACTTCCCTCTATGAAGCAACTACGTAGTCCTTGATCTAGGTGGCTCCTGACACATGAAAAAACACAAGAGGCTCAAAAATGGTCAAAAATAAAAGTGGTTTGATTGATCTCAAACTAACACCAGATTGAAGGGCTCGTTGCCCTGATTCCAACAGTGTAAATGAAACTCAAATCCGAGCTCGTATGAAGGAGATAGAGCCAGTCAAATTTTTGTCAAAGTTACCCTGTGGGTCAGGTTTAATGGTCCTACAAATTGCATTGGCAGTGGTCACCTAAACCGAGCCACCAGATGGGTGAATTTGTGGCCTCTTTAAAATGCCCAATGACCCTTAAAATTGACAAAATTGAAAATGTATGGTTGCTTTAAATTTTTTTTTATAAAAAATAGGTGGCGGGCCATGACCCCGACCACCTCCATCCATCAATATTGCAAATAAATGGGGTGGCAGGTGGCTAAACCCCACCACCCTGGATCGAACCATGGCATATATATAAAT
Organism: Pinus taeda; assembly: GCA_000404065.3. NCBI lineage: Eukaryota > Viridiplantae > Streptophyta > Pinopsida > Pinales > Pinaceae > Pinus > Pinus taeda. The sequence goes on from APFE031117190.1 coordinate 19,371, forward strand.
GGTGGTTGAGGGTGGGCCACCCCCGGTGGAACAACACGAAGCGATTTAAAACAACATACCATATATATCGTATATATTGGGCAGGATGCCCCCCGATGGACCCAACCCCCACGCAGTTGCCATGTGACTAGAACCAGAGGCGGCGGGGCTTGAACCCCTTTGGCCAGCTTGGCTAGCCCTCCTCACGAGTGCTTCCACACCCAAACTTAATATATAACCATTGCAAAGAAAACCGCGCCATGTAAACGACACATAACCACCTCCACTTAAACGCGCCCCCATAACAGTTAACAAAATTATATTTCATGTGTTCTATTTTCAATCAAGTCAGCGTTTGAACCTGACCCACCTCCATGCCATCTTCCAATGTTAGCCATTGCACCAACGACCATGTGCCTTGGGAACTATGCCCATGTCCTTTTATTAAAGCTGACCTTATTCAACCATGGGAGGAGAATGGGAGACAGAACGGAGAGAGGGCACCAATGGAATGGGAAGGCCCAAGAATGAAGTTTCGTGCAGGGAAACGATGCCTAGGTGGAAGCATGACGCAGTTCCATGAGGCGGAACGTTGAAATGTTTTTCGAGATGAGGAATATTCTTTTGATGCCGAAGATTCCTTGGGAGGTAAATTTTCATTTGATCATAATATAATCAAGTTTAGAGTCATTTTCTCAAATTTTCACATGAAATGAAATGGTGAGGTCAGATTCACCTTTTGAGTAGTTGTTTTACAGATTCCCAGTGGAGGAGAATCTTCAAGAATCTTGAGGGAATCTTCTAGATTCCTTAGAGGCTGAAAATTTTCCAGAGTCAAAATACAACCAACTTTATACTCAAAAGTCTCAGAATCTCATAAGGATCATGATGGAAAGATCAGATTTGTGATTTGAGTAGCAGATCTCCAGTCAATCCAAAGGATGGAATCATTGGAGAATCATGAGGGAATCTAAAAGATTCCTACATGCCCAGATTTTTCCAGTGTCAGAATTCGACAATGGATAGTCGATTTTACACCTCTCAAAGACACAAATTCAATGGTGCAGTCAGTGTTTGTAGCTGAGCCTTCCATTTTTTGGCCATTTCCAGATTGGAGTGACGATGTTAGATTTTAGAGTGTGGATAGTCGATTCTATCCATTCAATGCCACGATTTTGATGGTGCATTCAGATCCAAAAGCTAAGTATAATATTCTTCAACCAGCATCAAATGTAGAAATTTTGAATAATATAACACTTATTCACAGAGATTATCCTGATTATACACTATTGCGGAATGCATGCATAATACATAACCTCCTCTACCATTGATCATCAATTTTCAATATTCAGAAACAATCACATGCACACATTGAAGCATCAATCACACATATCAACACAGTATATCACAGGGAAAGCATATAGCTGAAAACCCCCAACTATCTGTATATTATATTGATTGATACAATGTAACAAGACATAGTACAATACTTCTCGCAAGTACTCAGTACTATCTCCACCTGTTACACGCAAACTAGATCAGATCTGAATCAATCACAGGTTCAAAGCTCCTCCGCTGTTTGCCTGCCTCCATTGCGCAATCCTGCATGAGAATAGATGAGAATGGCTGATCCAAACTCGTATTTCCCTTGGCTGAACCACACAATCCTCATTGGCAATCTCAATCCGCTGATTGTGCAAATCTCATGCACAACTATAGTCACAACTGACAGCTGTCTTGCCCTTTCACTCACCTCTAACACTTGTCTCCACTGAACTGTCCATGCACTGAATAACTGATGTATTCTTTAGTTGATTTATGAGTTAATAATTAGTGAATTAATTCACACCACTCATCACTAGTGTATTTGTTAGTTAGACTAAATACAACTAGTTCAACTAAGTCAAACTGAACACAACTCCATCAACTCCTCATTCAACTCCACCAAACTCAATCACTTGAGTTCTTCTGAAGTCCTTCATGGAATAGCTCAAGTAACCCATATGAAAAGCGTATTTCCTTCTGGCAGTTGCATGTGCCACATATGTAGCTCGAACTGAAGTGCTCCAAGAGAATAAGATAATGTTTATAGTCCAAACATTATTAAGAGCTAATAATATTCGACTGTTCTATTTTTAGCCTGGCAGTCTAAAAATAGACTCCGCCCATATGTCTAAAAATAGAGGTCCATCTATTTTTACCAACATGACCAATCATCCACAAATAGCATCCTGCAACTCATAGACCATGATCCATATGTCTAAAAATAGACTTTGCACCAAAAATAGCCTGCGAACCCACTTAGTGAAGGCGACTTCTTTTCACTAAGCTCCATCATCTTGTTGCATTTTCAACACTCTAAACTAGCTCCAAGATGAGAAATGACCTCCAAAATTTCTATTGTTAGAATGTTGTCGTAAAACCATGGGTTGTTGCAAAAATCTTTAAGCTCACATATGCTCACAAAAAAAATCAAAGTGAGATGTGTGATGAAAATAGGAGGGGGAGGGATAGTTTTATAGCTTAAAGGGGTTGTTTTTGAAGTGAAATAACCCTTGGTTTCCTCCAAAACAACTTCAGAAAATCATTGTGGCTCCCTTTCTAGCATTGCATGGATTGAGTAGTTGATTGGGTCAGTTAGCATTAGAATTTATCGATTAGGGAAATTTGTATTGGTTAAATATCAAACCAAATGTTTGGTACCTAATTGGTATGAACTGGCCCTCTAGTCTAGTTCTTTAGCCAATTCATTATCAAGCCTGATCCAATTGACCAATTTGATTAATTCCAATTCAAACTAGCCAAAATTTAAAACATTAATCTATACCATATCTTCTTCTTCTCTTCCATAGGTGACAACATTGTATTATTCCGAAAATGAGGAATAGTACGTATTATTAATAATGTCAGCATCCATTCATGCCACTTGTGCGAATTAACATTAGGTAGAAAGATTACATTTCCTTTTCTCTAACCACCTAGGATAACCCCCTCATGATTATATTAATCTAATAATATATAATAATATATTATAATATAATATAAAGATATACACATACACCTGGTTGACTAGGTTTCCATGGTCTTCTTGGAGCTACATAACAAAATTTCTCTTATGTTTGATTTGCTTCTTTGTCATCATGGTAAAATTCCTTCAACCTTGGTAATGATGGGAAATATTTAGTAGCATGTGACTCTGCACAGATAACAAAAATTCAACATTCTCTTTTTACTTATTTTGTATTATTAACATATTTAATTTTTCACTTCGATTGCTAGGAATTTTTGTTTTAAATTTATCTAGAAAATTACCGAGTTCAACTTGACTTACCGATCTCAATATTGATTTAAATATCAAACCAAATGTTTGGTACCTAATTGGTATGAACTAGCCCTCTAGTCTAGTTCTTTAGCCAATTCATTATTGAGCCTGATCCAATTGGCCAATTTGATTAATTCCAATTCAAACTAGCCAAAATTTAAAACATTAATCTATACCATATCTTCTTCTTCTTTTCCATAGGTACAACATTGTATATTCCAAATGAGGAATATACATATACTATTGATAATTTCAGCATCCATCATGCCACTTGTGCGAAGTGAACTTAGGTGAGAAAGATTACATTCCTTTCTCTAACCACCTAGATAACCCCTCATGATATATATATATATATATACACACACACACACACACCTGGTTGACTAGGTTTCCATGGTCTTCTTGGAGCTACATAACAAAGTTTCTCTTATGTTTGATTTGCTTCTTTGTCATCATGGTAAACTTCCTTCAACCTTGGTAATGATGGGAAATATTTAGTAGCATGTGACTCTGCACAGATAACAAAAATTCAACATTCTCTTTTTACTTATTTTGTATTATTAACATATTTATTTTTTCACTTCGATTGCTAGGAATTTTTGTTTTAAATTTATCTAGAAAATTACCGAGTTCAACTTGACTTACCGATCTCAATGTTGATTTATTATTATTTCCCTTCCACTTGATATGTGCTTACATATTTCACAAATTTCTTCAAATGATAATTTGATACATCCCCTCTGCTCATTATATCAAGGATATCAATCCATTCATTTATATTTGTTCTAAGTAAGATGGTTAATGTGTCAATCCTAAATTATGCAATTTTTTCCTCCTAACATTATACATAAATCTCTATATCATATCCTCAAGGCTCTCATCTTCTTTCGGAGTCATTCAAAATATTTCCTCTATAATATCATGATATGTACAATAGTTTTTATATTTTTCTAGAAATATCCTTTGCATATCATTCAATGATCTTATTGAATTAGTCCCTAAACTCAGGAACCATTTAAGAGCTTTATCCTTCAATGTTGCGAAAACAAATCTCAATTTTTAGGTGTTTAATAAGTAACCATAAGATCTACATAGTGTTTCAAATTCAAAGAGAAATGTTTCTAGATCATCTCACCTCATACCATGGAAATTGGGAAAAAAATATGGAGGGGTTATCTTCATATGAACGTTGATATTAGTATCCTAAATGGGAAATCCAAGAGGATATTCCTCATTGCCATCATCTCCATCCATTTCTTCTATATTCTCGGCCACCTCTTCTTATTCTACCTACAAAGTGGATGGTGATGTTGTTCTTACTACACCAGATGATCAAATGGGGGGTTTGTGGTATTGAATATGTATTTGTCTGTTTTTTTAATTTTTTAAATGAGAATTATAATGCAATGTAATTTTCTATTTTTGAAATGAATAATGCTTAATGTGGATTTTTGTTTTTGCAAAAAATAAAAGAAGTGAATCAAGTAGAGAATGAAACAATGCATACTTTGACAACTCCCCAGTGATGACACCAAAAGTGATGAGCATCGGTATTACAACAAGAATTTTGTAACTCATAAGGCTACCAACTTTAATTATCAATCCCAAGTTTGTAGAAACATAAGAGGTGTCAACACTATGTGTGCATCATGCAATGTGTCATTCTTTCATTGATTTGATGCAATGAAGTGAATGAAGCTGCACAAATACCATTATGTTATAAGTATATCTTAACTTTTTATGGAAAGGAATGACCGAAATATAGCATATTTTATTGCAAAGAATCAAATGGCAAGAAATCAACCCTAATCTAATTGCATGAAAATAAATGACAAAAGAGTTAACCTAATCTATTTTACAAATTCAAGGAAATGACATAAAAGTAAACCTAATACATTTTGCATAAATGAAATTACAAGAAAGTAAACGTAATTTACTTTGTAGAAAATAGGTATATTGTATTGCAGGAAATGAAAAGAAAATTATATTCTACTTGCAGTAAGAAAGTTAAATGTTCAATAATGTTGAAGGTGAATCACTTTGATTCTATTTAATCCATAACAAAAACAACATGACCTAGTTGTAGAATGAAACTACGACTATGAACTCCTATTATTTCCAACATAGTGTCTCTCTACATCTCTAGTAATTAGTCCATGTTACAACAACCTTTTCATATACGATAAGCTTTGTAGAAACATTGCATTTAACTTTTCCTACTTCTCTTGTTCACTAAGGAGTTTCTCATTATTAGTCTTGTAGGTCTAGAGCTTATCCCTATGGATTCTCATTGTTTTTCCAATCCTAGGGGAGTTTATATAACTCTCCTCTCATATTCCTCATAACCATTTATATGGGAGATTCCTTCCATATTGGGTTGTACCATTTTTCTAGTAATTCCTTTCTTCACTATCATGTGCTTTCTTATATGTTGAAAACAACATATCATTGTTAGTTTATGAAAATAAAAAGGTTTTTCTTTCATATTAAATTGTTTTAGACACATATGCATTGGATTAGAATGGCCTTAACTGGACTATTTTCTTTTGATGCAATTCATACTTAGATCTTGGTTAGTATATATGACCAAAAGTATTTACTTCAAGGAACAATGCCTTGTAATCCAAGATAGATGTCCAATATATTCACACTAGCACACATCCAATTGTACCCATTGCATTTTTGTGACCTTCAATTATACTTGGCCATTTTCAAGATTCAACATCAATTAAAGTTTTCCCACCACACACACAAGTATATATATATATTATATATTTATATATATATTATATATATTAAATCATTATATATATTTATATATATTTATACTATATTATATATATATTATATATATATATATATTATATATTAAAGGAACAATCTTTTGGCTTCCAAAGATATATGTCTAATTATTCACACCCACTAACATGCAATTGTACCCATTTCATTTTTTAGCCTTAAACTATACTTGTCTAATTTCAAGATTAACATCAATTACAAGATTCCCCACTCCTTCAGATAGTCTTCCTCGAGGAACCATCTTTGAAACATGATTTTGTTTGGAAGAGAGTACCCTCACACATTTTCTCCACATCAAGTAGAAAAACCTTTTATTCAAGATCAAATTGAATTAATACTATTACTACCATAACACAACTAGCAAGGTTTATGGCTTGCCCAAATTCACTTATGTGGTATATGTTTGGCCCTTAGGCTTAGTGTTTGTAATAAAACTCTACAAATTTTTATATTTCCCAAGATCATTTAGTCTAAGTATTGAGCCCTAGATTTGATATCATCTATAAGGTATTAGAGCCAATGCTCCCTTAGTTGTTCCCTAGTTGTTTCTCTAATACCATCTATAACATACCAAATCCCCTAATCCCTGTTTGGAGATGTGTGGCTTATCTAGTCCTGGCCTTCGAGGTTAATTATGAAGATGGGGTTATCAATTTTTCTCTTTCTTTTGTCATCTAAAATGTCATATCCAACATAACCATGGTCTTCTTCTCATTAAGAGCTTTCCAGTGATATAAAATTTTCCCAAAACCAAGATTTGGACAAGAAGTTATGCCCACTTGAATATTGTCCTCCAAAGCCACATTAGCATCCATACTATGCCTCTTGGAGAAGATGTGGCACCCTTTTCCCATGTTTCATAGTCATAATATGTCCTATCAGCTGCCACGATGGCCCATCTAGAATTCTAGTTGTTATGTCGTTGTTTAACATCATAAGAAATAATTTATTAGTTAACTTTCTCTCCACTTGACCTAACATTGGGTTAGCAATTGATAGAGCCTGACCTTTGCATCACCTGAAAAGCTTACCAAGTCTCGTTCCTACCAGGTCACTCAATCCCCAACAACCAAGACATACCCTACTACTAGAGTTCCAAAATTGGCCAATAATCGACTCCTAACACATTGATAGGATGATATCCACTATCAACTAATGCAACCCAATTGTCCATTGACTAACAGGTGTTTTGGGTTCCATTAGTATTATGGATTTAGCCCAATACATAAGGCCCAACCTCTCAATAGATCAACACTGAAGGAAGGACTCTTGGCCTTTGATATCTACATCACCTACCACCTTATATAGCCTTATCAGTGCCACATCAATACCACATTAGGCCCACATCAATGCCACATCATATACACATTATTGACACATCAATGCCATTTCATTTCCACATTGACACCATGTTAATTGCATGTCAAATCCACATTAATGCCATGTCAACATTTTCAACATTAGGGCCCTTATTGAGCTTTCTAGTTTCAAAAGGAATCCCCAAAACCCTTGCCTTTTCTCTCCAACACCCAATCGTCAACACCCATCACTATCTTCCATACGTTAATGACAAGTTATTATGTGGAAATAAATGGGGTTTTAGGTCTTGTTAGTACAGGCATCATCCCGATGAATATGGTCCATCCTCCCAGTAACATGCCCAAAACCTCATAACAGACTCCTACTAACAAGAATATTCTAATTGACTAACATACTCATTAGCTTGAATTAGTACCAAGAGTTCACAGGGGTTCAATCTTAACTGGTGCACGATCACCTAATGACCGGTTCCCATATTTTATTGTCCCTCACTCTCCACCTACATTAACTAATATGGTCTCAAACTTTGGCTTCTAGTTAAGCCTCTCTTGTTACCAATAGCCTAATACCCGATAAGCCCCTTATCTATTATCTCTTGGTGATGACCCTCTTATTGGCCATATGACTAGGGGTTGAGGCTAGGACCTCCAAATCCCAAATTTCTATTCAACCCAAAATAAAAAGGTTAATCTGTAAATTTCAAAGGGATGATCTCTGAATCTCTCTGAGGTCATATAGAGGCTATAGTGTCCTATTTTTCTAGTATAGTTTTGTCACTCCTATCAAGGGTGATTTTTGACGAGTTATATATATATATGATAAGTTGATCACTTGATTGAGGAATAATGTTTTACATACATACTTATATTTCTTTTTATGTTTATGAATGACAGATTGATCACTAGACTAGGGAAAAATGTTTATATAGTTATATTTCCTCTTATATGTGGCATCATTGATTATCTACATTAGATGGTTTTGGTTAAGTAAACTGTCATACATATGTTTTTATGTTTGTATCTGATTTATGAAGCAAGTGTATGACATGGATGGTGATCCAAAATTGAGACATATATACCCATGGATTCTCATGGTTATGCGGAATAAATGGTTAATTATGATTTATGGATGATACATGATTTGTGTGATTATATATGTCTAATATTGTACTAAGAAAGATGTGGTAAGGTACTTGGTCATTTTCCAACAAGGATGTTCAATTGTGAATGACTATGGAATTCATTTCTTCAAAACCAAAATGATTGTGGAAGCCATGCACCATTCTGGATTGTAATGTGTGTAGGCCTTTGAACAAGGCCTTACCAGCGAACCATCAAATGGGTAAAAGCTCACAATCAGTACCATAAGGAGAAACACAAAGTTTCAAACCAGAGTATATGAGAGGTCATGGAAATTAGGGCGTGGAGTCCTAAATCCAAGAAATATAAAGACATGGAGTCTTGTATATTTAGGGCGCAGAGTCCTGAATATTTAAAAAGATCAAGTTGTGGAATCTTAGATCTTTGGAGTAGATCAGGGCGCGAAGTCCTCAATCTACTAAGGCGCAGAGATTCATGAATTAGGGGTGTGGAATCCCTATTCTCCAGAATAAAAATACCCCTCATGGATGAATTTACTTAAATAAAATTTCATTCTCACAATTCTGGAATGACTTTCTAAAAATAGAAGGTAATGTCCGACATCTCAAGCACGAATTTCCAAAAATAGTAAATCACCTTTGCATAAATTGGTAATCAAGTGGAGTTGAAGAAAAATGACTTAACTTATCATTAATCAATCCTAATAGTTCAATCTTGATTGAATCCTTAATATTATTAATATTATTATTATCTTTTATGAGACTATGATATTATTATTAAAAAGGAATTACAAGTCAATTTTATCTCCTCAATCAATTCACACATCTCCTTCATGACCCTCATGGATCTATGTAACTCTCTCTCTCTCTCTCTTTTAAATAATTCATTATACTCTATTTTATGCACTCATCAAAGAATGGGATATTCCTTTTCACTCATTAAAAATATCTCATAAAATATTCCTCTTACGCTCTCTTTAATGCATATGTTACACTCTCCTCAACTAAGGCATGCATACCTCTCCTTGCTGGCACAAGTTACACTCCTCTAAATGGAATCCAATGCATGCACATTACTTCTCCTTTATGACAAGAAGTGGTTGCTCCTCCTATATATGAGTCTCATGTATTCTCACTTGGGGATTATGAGGCCAAGAGTGGAAGAGACTTGAGGAAAATAGTGAGAGGGGGAGATATGGAGAGTAGCCAATTTATTCCATAATAAATATGGAATTATTATTAAAATCCTAATATCTCTGGCTATTGAGGTTGGCCATGAGTGGTATTGAGAGGAAGTGAAAATTTTCTTCCTTAGTTTGCCTTGCAAATCTCTCTACTGGTGTCTTTTGGTACTACTTGTGAGCTTTTGTAGCTTGGGGGTTGAAGGGGGAGAAATTCTTCTTGGATATGGTTGGGAGGAAAACCGGGTGGTTCACAATGAGTTGGTAAGGATATTGGACCTGGAGAATACTCTCATTGGAGCTGGAGCATACTCCCATTTTTTTGAGTTGTATAAATTCACTGTCAGGTATGTTGACAGCATTATATTGTGTTTCTTTTTGTAGTTCATTACATGGTTTTTCTTATTAGGTTGTTGACTGAAACTTAGATGTATATCAAATGCTTCACACTAAATGTTGAAGGAATTTTGCAATAATTGTAGTTTATTTTATGTACGTTTTTTTGTATAGTTTCATTGCAAGTTGATTTGCATCATGTCTTAGTGGTTGAAGCATTCAGGTTGCCATGAGTTTTATGAAAACATGTTAATATCATAAATTTGGTTTTTCCTTCTCGTTTTACAGTTGTAGATAAGTTTTCACAGTATGTGTTTGACAAAAGGTATAAATGAGATAGTAGGAATTTGTTTTTGGTTGTGGTTTTAAATAATCGCATTTCTGGGCATTTTTGTTTCAATTCATTTTAACTTCAAGGGGTATCTATACCTTACGGCCATGTCACCCAAACTTTGATTTCAAAAACTAGAGTTTCAGAATCTGGTTCTGTAATATGATATATTTTGAAAATTTGCTACTGCTGCCTAGTGGTTTGTCTTGCTGCTTTTTCTTTAGCTGTGATCTACCTGGTAATCTCTTTTTATGAAACTAGTCTATTATATAATCTTGGAATTCTTATTTTGAAGTCTGAATGGTTGATACATTGATAGTTTAAATAACTTTTGATTGCTTGTTTGATAGTTTAATAGCTAGCAGCTTGTTTTGTGACTGCTAACCGTTGTTCAAAATTCTCCAATGGTTGTAGCTACATCGCTGCGAGCTATTTGTAAAAATTCTCAAATATTTATAGTCATTATGTGCATTACTGACAATGAAAAAGAAGTTCAGTGTTCTTAGATTCATGTTAGCTAATTTTGGTGAAATAGCCTTAAGGGTTGCGGTTGTAAGTGTTTGACAAAATGCCTCAATGGTTGTACATTTCATGCTTGCAAACTGTTTGACATAATTCTTCAATGGTTGTAGCTAATTACATCTATGAATTGTCTATAAATATGACTAAGAAAATTTAGGATTTGCAACCAAGGTGTTTCTGGAAATATCTCAAAGAATAAGCATGATGATTCCATTGAATTAAAAATCCAAGGAAGGAAAATTTGGTAGGTGAATTGTTGTAATTGTTAGCTCACATATGAATTCATAATAATTGGAAAACACTCCTTTAGAAGTTGAATTATCTTGTTTTCCTTCCCTTTGTTTTTCCAAAGAATTCATAGGCATATTATCTAGAACAAAATCAAATTAGTCACTCTTAAACACTTTTAATTGCAAAAGAATGAACAATTAGCTTATTGGAAATTGTGGTTTGTAAAGATTGATATTGTTTATCCTACCAAAGACTCTATCATTTAAATATGATTTTAAGAATTATGGTTGTAAGTTTTGGATCTTGAGGAAACATGACCCTCTAGCTTTAATGAGAAGTTTAATATTACCATGTGTTAGTTAGTTAGTAGAAATTAGTGTGTAGTGTAAAGAATACCAATAAAAATAAAAATAAAATATAGATATATGACCTTGCATTTACATCTTAAAAAATTAAACTTAAATCTTATTTTAAGTCAACCTTAGTATAATATTGATGGTTGGTAAGGTGGGACCTTACATATGGTATCAAAGACAAGTTAAAACTCTAGGACTTAGGGCTTGCCTACTAATAGTTATTTACTTACGTGAATTTTTCCTTGGTCAAGTTAAGTAATCATGGAGAGAACATCAAGGAGGAGGAAGTAAGTTTCATGTCCACCTCCCCAAGATAAAGAACCTGAGAAAATATCGATCAGGGAAGTAAGGGATATGATGTTATCCTTCCAAAAGATGACTAAAGTCTTGATTAGTAGGTTTGGGGGAAATCCTGCAGTGCCTAGTTCTTCATCTCAAGCAGAGAGGCAAGAAATACCATCTAATGGAGATGTACATAAAGAGTTGGAAAAAGTTAAGCTTCCTATCTGTTAGCGCTTGAAATTTCACCTCAGGCTGAAAAAGGCAAACCTCAAGGCAACATCAAACCATTTAGCCTCGTAGCTAGCCGTACGGGGCAGGAGAAGGCTCTCTCCGATCAATCTCAGTAAAATCTTCAATGATGAGATGACCAATAGGGTAACACTAATTTTAGGCTAGTAAACTGATCAAAAGGGTGATTTGGGGTTTTTAGGGTTTTTGGTGGCAAATTGAGGGGATGGCAATTTTGGGTGTGGGGATTGGACACAGCTTCTGCAGGGGGTTCTTTGGGGCGAGGTAGGAGACAGTATTGATGCCTTTAATTGAGGTGGATGATTAGGAATGACAGGTGAGGAGTTAAGGAGAGCAAACAATAATTCTCCTTAAACAGTAGAAAACATTGAAATTAAACAAACTTAAAAGCAGAGCGTGACAGTCATGAATTCTTACTTTAACACTTCGTTTGCTTAATGTGCAGAAGGAAAAGAAAGGAAATGATTCACATAACACACTTACAGGTACATAGATAAACACACCATCAATACATGTAACCACAAGAATCCCAAAAAGGATTGCAAAACCCTGGTCTTCCTTAGCCAAAAATTGCAGAGGTACAGTGAAATAATACAATGATAGCTTCTCCCCCAAGAGTCCAACCATGAAAATGAACAAGAAAGTACATAATATAGATCATCTAACCTCTTTCCCTACCTCCATGGGTCGAGGTCACTATCCTAGGAGCTATTTCAACCACTTCTAAACTTAGCACTAAAAACTAGGCAGTCAAAACAACTTGCCTCTATAAACTAGGAAACCAATCCATTCATTAAAAGTTTGCTATTTCATGCATAATGAATCTTCTAGAATAGGTAAATAAGTGTCATGTCAACATTAAAATACATTAATTACATCAAAGAGGGTGAAAAATCCCATCCCAAGTCAAAACTGGTCAAAGCTGGGCGAATTCCTGAGCTGTAGATGAATTCCTGTGAAAACTGCCCAAGAGGTCGCGCACTGATTCTCAAGAGGTCGCGCACATTTGGAGCCACTTTTGAGGCACTTTCAGGTGTCCAAATGAGGAAAGCGTAGGCTTGTTGGAAAGGCCTGGATGTCTACTTTCCAACCCAAGTGGAATTTCTGAATTTGGTGTCCATTTGCCCCTCCAAAATTGCAATCTCCCAAGACTGCTTCCTGTGTGTCAAAAAAGTGGCAGAAAGTCATTTTTTTACATGTTTTTTGACTTTCTTGAGGCCCAAAACTAGATGAAATTTCTTAGTAATGGATGAGCAAGTGTAACTTTTCATGAAAAATCCAGAAATGCTGATTTTTTGTAAAATTGAGTTGCCGGGACAAAGGGTCTCATCGGGGGTGAGACCCGTTAATGGAGAAAACCTGTAAATTGCCTGAAAAATTCAAAATTTACCCAAAATGCTCAAAATATCTTGGGATTTGTGCTGTGGCTGAGCTATTTATTGTTATGCTCCTTCAAGGAAGCCTCGGCCAAGATACAAAGGGGATCGGGCCTCTTTCTCTGTTTTAGTGCCTTTGCCAACTGCCTTTGAAGCACCTTCATCTTTGCTTTGCACACGTGCATCCGTGCCCAATAATGATTTTTCATGTTCCTCAGTAGTTTTTTATCTTGATTGGCCTTAGCCAACAGCCTTTTCAAATGAGCATTGTCCCAAATAAGCATATATTCTCGATCTATGGGTCTCAAGTCACCAGGTCTCCTACGAGCCAATTCCCAGTCTTCATGAATCTTCTGCAGCTCATATAGCTTGTGCTCATCCTCCAACTGTTTGTTTCACTGCTCTAAATAGTTAATTATCCATTTTACCATCAGCAATTTCGTGTGCAACGACTCATTCTCGGTCCTTTGCTCTCGGATGATATCCTTGAGCTCTGTGCTAGGAGAACCGGCGTCAAGATCAATAACTGGATCACCTGACAATCCCTCCTCAATCATGGGCTACTTGCCCCTCTCTGATACCTATGTTGCTGTCAGAAACGAGGCCCCTTCCACCTTGTGTGGAGATAACACTCGTGGTGCTGATGAAGAAGGCGAGACCCCTTCCACCTGGTGTGGAGAAAGTACTCGTCGAGCTGCTGCAAATAAGGCCCTCTGGCCTCTCCGATAAGTAACCAAAGGTGGGGAGCTAACATGGCTAATGACGGGGATGTCCTGCCGCTGAGATGGTCCTCCCTCCTCGTGAACAACCTCAGGATGTGGCAGGGGTAATGGTGTGAAAAGTTCACGAGAGATGAACTCCTCCCATGAAATGCCTCGCTGAGCCAACTGGTGTAATACTACAAGCTGAATCAAACCATAATGGTAAAGGCTCCTATACTGCTGTGTCAGGATCTTCCTCTGCATTATGGACACCATCCTCTCAATGTTCAGATAGAAGAAAACATGGATATTCATCATCCGTACCCGTGTGAAGTGCATCAATATGCGGATCTGGTACGAATATATTTGTGAAAATCTGCCCTCACAGGTAAAATAACGCATGATGAGCCTCATCATGGGAGCATACTCACGCCTGAGAAATCTGAATGGAAACACACCTGTCAATAGTCTCATGAATTCTGGTCTAATAAAAGGCTCAACCTGAACAGTGTCCAACACCTTGCGCTTATTCCAAATCTCCCCGACATTAGGTATCCCTGTAGCCTGTGAAATCACCTTGGGTGTCAAAATAAAGTCCACCCCGGCAAGATTGACATGTCCATCATGCAAGTGTAAAAAAAATAGGCGAGCCAACTCTCTGTGGTGCTAAATCCGAGAGATCCTCTCGCAAAAATCATAGCAAGACATGTACTGAAAACATGAGACTGCCATAGGACAAGCCTGTAAATCTGTCAAAGAGGTGGGCTCCTCTCTCCTGTGATGACTGCCTTTTCCCTTTTGAGGCCTCCTCTGTACCTCAATTTTTGAAGCTGATACCTGGTCATCACTCTGCTCATAGGTTTCAGTTTCTGACATTGTTTAGGAAGCAGAGTGGCCAAAATGTCCTGCGGTTTCTGCTTGCAAAATGCTGATTTATATACTGTTTCAAGGGGACAAGGAACATGAGGAGAATGTTAGGGGAGGGGCACTTTTAAAGGGAACATGGGAATAAATATATAAAACAAGGATTTTAAGGGAAAAACATTGCAACAATTATTGCATATGCATCATGATATATATTTTTTACATTGGCATCATGAGGGGTAGGACTTAGGATTTGAGTGTTTATTTTTTTTAGGGAAGAGGGGTAGGGTTTAAGGCTCTTATAAAATTTGGAAGGGGAATTTAAATAAAATGATAAGGAATATGTAATGGGAGGTGGACAATAAGAAAGAAAATGGGATACCTCAAAACAGCATAATAAACCCTAGCAATTTTGATAATTTCATACTCAAAGCAGCAATTTTGACAATTTCATACCCACAGCAGCAATGGAGCTTTTACTTGCAAAATGAAGACCTTTAAAAACACAATTATGATCTTGTTGAACTGTAGCAAGCAATAATTTTTCATACTTTGAGGGCCTACCTTACAAAATCTGGCAAATCGTGGTTCCTTAGCAGGCTGCTGGCGATTTTGTGTAAATGATGCATTGATGGGTCGCATTCACTGCCCAACAGGTCTCACTCTCCTGATGGGTCGCGCCCATACAAATTTTGCACTGGCAGAGGTACCCTGACGGGTCGCGCCTGCTTGACGAGTCTCACCTCTGTTTTAACGGGTCTCTCTTCTCCCAAACGCTCTTGCAATTCACTCAAATGCTCAAACGCTCTTGCAATCTAACTTCTCTATCACTTGGATGCACAATGAGGCTTAATGGAGGAAAATAGAGCCTTTATAGCCTTGCTTTGAATAAATTTCATGTCACAACCCACTTTCTAATGTTTTTCCTTTGATACTTTAAAAAAACTTGACTTTTTGGTTTCCTTTGTCCTGAAATTGACTGATTTAATGCTTTTGCTCGATTCTTTTTGCAGGGATATCATCTGAGGGATCTTGGCAAGGGAGCCAGGGTTACATGCTGTCCTTGAGAATTTTTTAAAATTTCATCATTTTTTACAAAAATTTGAAAAATGATCTTGGCTTTAAAAACAAAGTTTTTAAATCCAAGATGAAAATTAACTGTACAAGATAGGAATTTGCGAAGAAACACCGTTAAAATCATCCCTCTAGCTTGCTGAACATTTATTGACCTTCAGAGACATGACCTTGAAGACAAACTTGACCAAAACCCTAGACCTAGGAATTTGACCTCAAGACAAGACAAGACAATCTTGAAAAATTTAATGACCGAAATAACTTTGGTCCAGCAATGCCAAGAGGGGGAAAAAGATACCAGCTCCTCCATCAGGGTTATGGCATGCCTAATGGGATGCAAAGATGACACTGATGAGACACCTACCTATGCAAATGCAAAGAGCTTTGATCGCTGATGGAGGGCTACTAGACCGACTCTAACAGGTTAGAGTTTAATTTTTTCCACTATAAATTTCTAGTCCTCGGATATATCATTCTAAAGAGGTATTTTGTGTGTCAAACGGAGATCATATGTCAAAGTTACAACCTCAGGACGTTGATGTACCAATTTACCCAAACGGAGACCATAGTTTTGGCTCTTCATCTCCTAGGGTTATGTTTTTGGATGTTTAGGTTTTTCCATTGTTTCTCAATAATAAATAGGCCTCTGAGCCTCATTCTAACACAATTCAGAGGCATGTAGACACCACATCCCTTCAGAGATAAGCTACCATCGCCCAAGCTAGTTTATTTTTATTTTTGTAAGTAAGCATATTTTAATTCTTTGATATTCATGAAATGAGGTTTATTTCTAGTGCATCTCTATGTATATGGGTACTTTTGTATTTTGTTGCATTCTTGCATAATTCTGGATCAGTGGTATCAGAGCGGTATGCTCTTTCTTTTCTTTTCTTTTCATATCCCCAATGAGGTTAGGATATAAGGATTTAGACCTTGAACTGTTCGAACCTTTGCAAGATGTGGGGGCAAGATATCCTTTCAAAATCTTGCTCGAAGAAGCCCTCAAGTGATAGAGGAACACGATGATGGACAATTTTGCCCAGATCCTTCAGCGACTACCCAAAGATGGTGCATCTCCTTCAAGCAACTACTTTGTCAGTGTCACACCCTTTAAGGTACAAGTTAAATTTTAAATCCCCATATTTGAAGGTCAGATAGATGCAGACACCGTAGTTAAATGGTTAAATATTCCACAAGGATATTTTTATGTTCATGATTTTCCCAACCAGAAAAATATTACTTTTGACTTCTTAAAGCTACCCCCCATGTGAAGGATTCATGGGAAACCAACTATGAAAAGAAGTATGAAAGTACACCCTCACTATTTTCAGCGACACCCACTTGGAATTCATTCTGGGATTCCATCAAGGAGTAGTACTACCCTATCAGGGGATATGAGAAAAAATACATAAAGTGGACCATGCTGTGGCAGGGAAGGGACCAAGACAGGCCATAATTTACCAATGTTTTTCATACCATTCGCTCGAAGTTGGGTATCAAGGATTCTGAGCAGAATTTGGTACTCAAGTACCACAGCTGTCTAGACAGGTACATCCAGGACGATATGTATTTCTTGGACATCTCCTCTCTCAACATGGTGTACCGATATGTTGTCAAGATCTAGCAGAATTTTAAATAGAAGAAGCGAGACTTTGGATCCTCGAATGTAAAGCAAGGGAAAGGTGCCCCCAAACCTCAAAAAAAGGAAAAATTCAAGGCAGTGTGACCCAAGACAACCTGCCGCAGTCACAATAAAAGAAAAACACCACAAAGTCAAAGAAGCACACAAGAAAGTGGTGTGAGTTCCATAAGAGCCCCACTCACAACAAAAGTGAGTCTCGAGCCAAGTAGTCATTTGTTGGGTTGTGTTATATTCTTTCCATGACTATCCTATGTAGTTAACTAGGGGTTGGAGGAGGGGTGGAGCCCCCCCTTTGTTGTGTCGATTGCGCAGTGAGGGGGTCATAGGAGGTTGGATGGGGGCGGGTAACCCCCCTTTACGGGGTCTAGGATAGTGCACTGGGGAAAAATTTTTGGACCCTATATTAGGTTGGGCAGACCTACCTATGGTTTTGAGCATGGTTTTCACACATGGTTTTGGATGCAATGGTTTTCGGTCCATGGTGTTGGATGCTTCAGCATGTATAAATATGTATTGTAGCATTGAAAGGAACATAATGAAAAATCAATCCGGTAGTCCCGGTTTTGAGATCCAGGGGAAAATCTATGTGTATATTTGTTTTATGTGTTATGCTCTCGCATTGTTTATTTTCTATGTTATAGAATTCGTATGTAGGTAATTTCTATATGGGGTTAAAACATACATTGTTGGTGGCCAAGTTGAAGGCTACATAATTAGATGTATGTTCTAACTCTGAGTTGGAACTTGACAAGAGGAATGACAAAGGGAAGCAAATTATTGATGTGGAGCCCAACACCATTGTTGCCACCACCAAGATCTAGAAGAATGAGCCCAAAGATCTAGAGGAGGGGGACAATCTCTTCCACTCACAAATGTGGGTGAAAGGTTCACAGTTGCAATTCATTGTGAATAGTGGGAGCCAAAAGAACCTCATTTCAACTAAGGTCATGAAGCAGTTTGGCCTACCTACCACACCACACCCACATCTGTACAACATCGGGTGGCTTCACCAAGGACGATATATCTGATTCAACTAAGAGTTTCGCCTTCCCTACAACATCAAACCCTTCATGGATGAGGTAATGTGTGATGTTGCTCCTCTTGAAGTTTGTGATGTATTACTAGGAAAACCATAATTGTGGGAGCAACATTTTGTATATGTTATGCAACTAGCTCACAAAAAGATAGAAAAGATAGATCAACGATCTCAAAATCAGCCTCTTCAAGGGGGAAACCTCCTTTACATTACACAAATGAACAATTCTTCGATGATACAAATGAAAAGACCTACTTTCTATATATAGGAGTCTAAGGGGTCACAATATAATCAAAGTGGACATAACAATAATAATGTAAGGGTACAACAATAACAATGGTGGGATTTTATGGGGCACAATAATAACAATATGGGGACTACATGGGCACAACAATACAATAAGGGAGTTTCACTAATAACAACAAGGGGCAACATTAGTAGTATAGGGACCTAACATGCCCCTCTCCTTCAAAAAATTGTTTTCCTTAATGCTTGAGTAGTTTTGGATGCTTCTGTGTAAAATTCTCATCCTTCCATGCAAAATGTTCAACGGTTAAGTTATTCCACTTGATGATATACTCAGAAATTGATTGATTTTTTAGTTTTCAGGTTCTTATTTCTGTGTCTGCTTCACATTCCAATATGATTTTTCCTTCTTTGTCAAGTCCTTACAATATTGTTTGAAATGGGAGACTATCATCTATAACCTTCTTTAAGCATGAAACATGGAAAATTAGGTGCACTCGAGAAGATGCAAGAAGCTCCAATTTCTATGGAATAGTACCAATGTTTTTCAACACCTTGTAATAACCATAGTACTTTGGTGATAATCTATCATCCTTCTTAGCTTGCTTCGGGGACATTTGTTTGTATGGTTGTAGCCATAAAATTACCTAATTGCCTATCAAAACTTCTTTCAATGCGATGTTCATTTGTCTATTGTTTCATTTGATTCTGCACCAAAGTGAAGCTATCCTTTAAAAGTTGGAGAACTTGTTTTTGATGCTCGGTGTGATTTTTCACAGTTTGAACCTTTTTATTCTTGATATGTCCTTCTATATTGAGAGTGTGAGGAGTGGTAATCCCTGCCAATTCATTACAAGATATGATCAGATTCATTTATTCTTTCTCTGGGGTTTTTTTCCTGGTGTTTATTCTCTTCTTTTGACATTACTTGATCCTATTCTTCCTCCTCCTCACAGTCTATGTAAAATAATTTATTCTCAGAACACTTATGACCTTTAATGTGTTTCCTATCACAACTATAACAAGGCCCTTTTGCTATTTTTCCTTCCAATTGTTGTGGTTTCAACCTTGTAGGTTCTGGAAGGCTAGGAGCAACAATAATTCCATCTTTATAGTTATGAGTGGTAGGATTCCTTATTGCCATAATTTTTCTTTCAAATTTTTTTGCCAACCTGTATGCCTTCTCCAATGAATCAGGTTCCCAAAGGCAAACCACATGTTGGATGTTATCCTTTAAAGTCTCTATGAAGACATCAATCCTCTACTTCTCTGGAATATCATTTACCCTTATATTCAACTCTTGGAAGTCCTTAATGCACTCTTCCATTGAAACCTTTTGTTTGAGATTTATCAATTGGCTAAAGAAGGTGTTTCTCTTTGTATCCTCATAATGTGCTATCATTTCCTCCATGAAAATTGACAGGGTGACAAGTGGTTTACGAGAACAAAACCCTCTCTTCCATACAAACTGATTTGGTTCTAAATATAAAGATGCAATACATACCTTTTGTAATAGTTTCACATCATGTATATCAAAATATTGCTCCATATATAGTATCCAAGTTACCAGATCCTCACCATCAAACTTCCTCATATCTCTTTTTATTGCTTTAAGGAGCTCAATATTGAAACGACTGTAAATATGTAATTTTGGATCTTCTAAAATTGCTTACCGTGGTAGCCCTCTGAGTCCTCTTTCAAACCCCATAAGTCTGATCGAGGTTGGATTCTTCAAGAAAGATTTATGCCCAGATTCCTAAAATGACCGAATTATAGACTAGTTCAGTAGAAAGAACTTGTACGAAGTGCCACTTATCTCTCTTTCGACATCCAGCCCTAAAAACGATACACAACAAAATAAAGTTTGTCCTCTTTTTGCATATTTTTGCGACATTTGAATCTGATGCTCAGAGAGAAAGGTATGATGTTTTCCCAAGGTCACCTTTTTGAGATGGAATTGGGGAGCCTGTAAAAACCCTAACTTCCTTGGTGTTGAAAATAGCAACAAGAAATGCTAAAAACAACATTGTTATAGATAGCATTTTAGGATATATTCCAATTTTAATTTGTCCGTGAATTAAAATTTGAATATAGTCTCACCAGCTATTTGAAAAATAATTAATTAATTCATCTTGAGTTAATTAGTTGGTGAAAATCAAACATGAAGTCTTTGTGAAGACATGCAACAGTTATCCCTTTGATTGAGAAGTTATCCCTTAATTAAGGAGATAAGGATGAGTTGTATTTGAGTTGTAATTAATTAGCTCAATTAACTGAGTTAAGTCTAGTTAAATTATTTCCAAACAGTTTGTGGAACTAATTGTGAGTTCAATCAATTAATGCATGCATGCAAGCAACTAGTTTTCTCCAGATAGCTGAATATTCTCTCATAAATAACTCATGTATGTCAGTTTAGACAAAGAACTGGTTGAGATTAAAGGCAGGGGCAGTGTACTATCAGTTGCTAGAATATTCCCATGTGAATATCTCTTACATGCAAAAGGAATTCATTCCTTGAGAATTGCACAGTTACTACAGAGGTTAGAGCAGTGTGTGAGGTGAGAATCACATAGGTGGCAGTTGGAGGACCCAGGAGAAAATATGCAAGGAAACAGGAGGCTTGGAGGACTGAAGGAAGGATATGTGTTGTCTATTATGTTTATGAGCAGTAGTGAGGGATTGTATTGAGAGCTAGATAGCTTGTGAGCTAAAGCTTTGTGTAATCCTGAGATATTTCCACTTATATAATAATATAGATAGCGAGGTTTTTAGCTGAGGCTTTCCCCAGAGTATTCTTCTGTGTTTCATGTGCGATTGAATCTTCTTCTCTGTTATATGTGTTCTAATTGATCTTGCTCAAAATTGATTAAGTTTCCGCAAGTTTGATTGTAGAAGTAGATTAAGTATTTTTATTTAGTACATTGCATAATTAGTTTAATCTACCATGAGAATTTCTACATGGAATTGGAGCAAAGGTGATCAAAGTGGAGAACAGTATACAAAGAAGGGATAAGTTCGAAGTTTTGAAGTTCTTGATCGTAGGTACAAAATCGATTTCTTATCACATCTCAAAGTTCACCAATTGTGTTCAATGGCTTGAGACTCGAGTATGCCCTAGATGGCATCTTGAATTACATGGCATGGAAGGATCGCATGGAAGCAATATTAGAGGACAATGGTTTGAAGGACTTCATTGATCTAGAAGTCCCCAAGCCAGCAGCAACTAATGCCCAAGAATTAGTGGAATGGAAGAAATGTGTGGCGAGAGCGAGGAGGATTCTTCTGGAGCGAGTTTGAGACCATATTGTCTCAAGTATCCATGGGAAGGAGACTCCATTTTCAATGTGGAAGGCATTGAAGGATCTATATCAGAACAAAAACTACCAGAGGAAGCTGGTGTTGAAGGACAAGCTTCAAAAAATCAAGTGTGAAAAGGGAAACACTATCTCTACATATCTGAACAAGCTCACCACCTAGAGAGATGAGCTTGGAAGTGTAGGAATCACAACAGTCGATGATGACATGGTGAGCCTTACTCTCCTCAGTCTTCCTAAGAGCTGGCATAGCTACCAGGACTCAGTGAATGGAAGAGAGAAATTGCCAGATTAGGAATGACTGTGGTCGGATCTAATGCAAGAGGAGATCAAGAGAAGCGCTAGAGATGGTTCTTCATCTAAGCATGATGATGAAGAAAATATAGCCTTAGCAAGTAAGGCGTAAAAAGGGAAAGGGAAGGCTTCCCATTCCAAATCGAGTTCTTCCCATGGTGGGAAGAATATTGACAAATATAAAGTGAGATTCCTTAACTATCATGAGGTGGGCCATTATGAAACTAATTTTCCATTGAAGAAATCCAAGAAGGGATCCTCGAAAGGATCAGATGGAGAGGTATTGGCCTCATAGTTTGAATTGAATTTTACCCTCATCACATGCATGGCTTCATCGATGGTGGGTTGTGTTTGGTACCTAGATAGTGGAACCTCATTCCACATGACCAACGATAAGATTTTATTTAGCACCTTGGAGGAGAAATACCTCTAGATGTGCATAGAGGTGGGCGATGATGGAAAGTGCCATGTTTCAGGTGAAGGTATGGTTGTGTTTTAGAGGGAGCATGGAGCTCCTCTCACCCTGATTGATGTAAAGTATGTGCCTAGACTGAAGAAAAACTTGGTATCAGACATGATGTTGGAAGACGGACTTTATGATGTAGTCTTTAGTAAAGGAAAGGTGTTCCTGAGACACATAGCCACTGGTCAGACCAAGAGGATTGAGATTCGAGTGAAGAATCTCTACAAGTTGGAGGCAGATGATTATGCTGCATTGAGTTCCAAAGTAGAATTCATGCAAAGCCAAGATATTGGTGAGTTGTGGCATAGAAGGTTGGGCCACTTGCACCATGGGGCCTTGAAGATAATGCAACAGATTTCTACCGGACTTCCCAAAGGTAAACTTGAGCAAGTGGACACATGCAAAGGTTGTACCTTGGGTAAGTATGCAAGATATTCCTTTCATGATTGAGACAATCAAGTTGAAGCAATCTTGGAGCGAGCTCATACAAATGTGTGTGGAACATTCTCAACAGCCTCCATCACTAAACAAAGGTACTATGTGATTTTCATTGGTGATTTTTCTCGTAAATGTTGGATCTATTTCATGCAGAAGAAGGATCAAACCTTCTCAAGGTTTTGTGAGTTCAAATCCTTGGTT